>VDFB02379052.1:0-65321 GCA_007258455.2 Sequoia sempervirens | reverse complement strand
CCTTCGAGAGATCGAGCGAAAAGATTCGATTTGAGGGTCGATCTCGCGATAAAGAGGTTCAAAATGGATGGTTATGGGTGATGATGCAAATGAGATGATTTTAAGATGCTTAGAATAAGAAATCTATATTATCCTAAACAACTTAAATGATGATATGACATGAGATGGATGAGATTGATGACGTGATATGCTATGATTATGCAATGGATGATTTATGAGATGCTTAGACTAACAGATCTATATTATGATGATGAACATGCATGTGGAATGATATGTAGAATGTTGATGGCTTGTGAATGCAAGATGGATAGAGGATGGATGCATGATGGATGCATTGGTGATGATGATTAAGTATTCATGACGTGATGTTAGTGCGGAAAAGAAGAAATCAAGTGATGACAAGAGGATCCAACAAGTCCATGATCTGACAAGACATTATTAGAGACAATGATGATGATAGATGATGATTTTCTTATTAAGAATTGGGATTTTAAAAGGGCTACTTATCTTATGTTTGATAACACACATAGGTACGATGCATCAAGGTATAAAGAATCAGGATGGCATTGTACCTAGTATGATGGAATTTGACTCAACAAGCAGATAGGAGTATTCTTTTTCACACTTGACATATGAAAACCTTGCTAGGACGTACCTAACAAAGCAAGTATTCACCAAGCTATTTTACAAGAATGTCCAACAAGCACAACAGACAAAAAGATAATGATTGTTGCCCCATTCCAATCTCTCTAAATCCTTCATTTGGATATCATCGAGAGGTCCCTAGAAAGAGCACAATAAAATAAATCAAAAGAAAAGATCAAATACACAAACAAGCCAATGTTCTTCATACCTCCAGCCAAAGGGATGTGTTTTGATAGGATAAGAATCCAAGGTGATATCCAAAATGATGCCCATTATCGGAACGATATGTCCTAGGACATGCATTGTATAGGATGATGATGGTTTGATAAGTTGATTGATAGGCTATTGATATAAGGTTGATTGACATGTTTGTGAATGATCAAGAGTTTGATTTTGTTATAATTGTTCGTTGTTTGCTTTTGATTTTACGACTAAAGCTTGTTTTTGTTGATTGCTATGATTGTTTTTGTTTGTTTTGCCAAAGGATGAAGGTGATGATCAGTTTATTATGGATGATTGATTATCGAGGATGAAATCGAGATGGGACAGATGGATTTTTTCAAATATTTAGATTTTTTTTGCATTTTTTGAATGTTTTGAGGCTATTTTTGGTATTTTCAAGATTTTACAAATATTTTAATTTTTTATTTTTCAAATGTTTTTGTGTTTTTGTGCTTTATAAATGTTTTTGGATTTTGATGGTTTTTTGAATGTTTTCTTGTGTTGTATCGATCAAAGATTAGTCTTTTTGCCTACATTTAAGCTCGCAGGATCTATGAATTTTGATTTCACCATTTTGACATTTTTCCTCGACTTTTGAGTGTTTTTGATTTTTCAATGTTTTGATATTCCTTTTATTATTTTATGTTTTGGGATGTTTTGGATTTTTCAAAGATGATTTTTAATGACTTATTAAGGGATGTTTGATGATATCAGTGCTCTATTTAGGATTTTTTTTTTGAAAACCAAGCTAAGGTGAATGATCAAATTGATCGATTGATGATGATAACATTGTTGAGGATACACAACAATGCAAGGATTTGATTGATTGGGATTGATGACAATAACATTGTTGAGGATGCACAACAATACAAGGATAGTGTTAAGTAACACAAGGATTGAGATGTCGATTGGGTGGATGATGATAACATTGTTGATGATACACAACAATGCAAGGATAGTGTTAAGCAACACAAGGATGTCTCGAAATGATGATTTTTTGATTGGATTTGATTGATCATGATTTTGAAGCTTGATTCAGAAAAAATCTATTTGAATGATTTGATGTGACGTTTGAAGGGTGTGTTAGATGCAACTGATATTAATTGTTTGGATCGATGTTCGATGTTCGATGAAGCTTGCTAAGGAATGTCTTTTTGTCAAAATATGCCATGGGCTAGTGATTTGGATTTTGGATCACAAATGCCTTGATCAATTTGGTTTCACGTTTGCCAATGTTTGGATCACCACATAAGTTGGAGGATATAGATCAAGATTTATTCTCAAAGCAAGATGCCAATATTTGCCCCTAGTGTCTAGCAATGTAGGGAATGTCATAGATGGATGTTCAGATAGGTGTATGGATGGATGTGGATAAGCACACAAAGGATGCGAAGGATTATCTTGCGATAAGATAAGGTGTTTGGATAAAGAAACCTCATTTGGATAGTGCTTCATGGCTTAGATAATGCTGAATAGGATAGGATCAATGAAAATGCCCCATGTCAAGATGTTTTACCATAAGCAAGCGTAAGGTGTGCCCCAAAATTTCATCAAGATCAAGATAAATTTGATGATGGATGCAGATGGATGAGAAAAAAAAATGGATTGGATAACTAGTTCATGGATGACTGGATTTATTATGGCCAAAACGGATGGAATGCTAGATTTATTACGAATGAGATGAGATGCTTTCACCTGAATTGGCACATGTAGATGCTCAATTCTACACATGATGCCTGTTTGCCAGGTTTTTATCATGGTCTTACCCAAAGCGTTTGGCGCGGTTTTCACCAGGAAGACGACGTTTCTTTTACTTTTATTTCCAATGTTTCTTCTTGATTTTTTTATTATTTTGGTTTTTTCTTTTTGACTTTTCCCAAAGATCTCACCAACTCAATTTGGTGGTGTTGATGTAGATGATTTCACTGCTAATGTGCCATTAAAAGTCTTTACCTAAAGAAACCCGCTTTGCCAAGCATACATGCACTTGAATGCAACTTTTGGGATTCTAGATCTGCTTCATTGATATCGGGGTTAACTCTTTATTTGTGTGTACATCATGATAGAGTGCCTTTAGAATCCTTATGATGGAGGGTTCTTGCCAATACATGGTTAATGTGAGAATTGGATATCATGTGTGGAGGCGTGGATGGAGTGTGTTTAGGGATAAAAGATGGATTGGTTGACAGTTTGAAACCTTTGACTCTCCAAACTTGGGAAGATGAGCAATGATGGGTCGATACAAATGTGTGCACAGAATTAGGACCAACTGCTTGATACACTTTGTACGTCACTTGAAAAGCTTGCTTTTTCTTTTGTGGATATCTTTGATGGATACTTTTCCCTCTTTTATTTTTCCCTATAGTTTCTTTGACTGATGGAGTTTGATAGGGATAATCTTTCTTTGTATTCTTTGGTATCCATATGTATTTGATTTGTCCATTATGCTTGTCACCTTCTTTTTCTTTGATAACGTTCTTCGTACTTTCATTCAAATATTTCCTTTGATGTTGGTCCCAATTCATGGATGGGGTGATGGGTGGATGAAGATTCGTGATGTGGCTAGTTGTAGTATTGACATCGGTTTCATCATAAGGATTCTTCGTGCTCCCTATGTTGAATTTTTCTTGAGACGAAGTTTCCCCCAGTATGGTAGAAGCAATACCTTCATGCTTTGATTCTACTTATTTTGAAATTTCTTTTTTAGTAAACATGCTCTGACAAATGACCCCTGCAGATGATGTTATTTCAATTGGATGCTCTGCTAACTCTAAAATATCTTGTTCTGTCTGACCTGCTTCCTTGAGGAGGTAATGTTGGGTATCTCCATATATGATGTCTTCAGCCTAGATTTTGGATATATCTGATACTGATGTTGATGACTCAATAACTTGCTCTTTTTGTGTTGTAATGTCAAGAGTAAAGGAATCCTGTTCTGAATGAAGATCATCTACGTGTCCATCCATAGAAAGCATCTTATGGGTAGATGGAGGAGTATGTGCATCTTGCATAGATAGGAGAGTGTCCATTACATCATTGTAGTATCTTGGAGATACAAATTCTTGATCTTGAATGATTTTGATATTGCTTTTGACATGCTTTGGATCAAGTTCTTGACATGGGTCAATTCCACAGGATGGATTTCTTATAAAGGGTTCTTGGATGTCGTTATTAGACATGGTAAGTGGTGCAATATCTTCAAGTGTCGAGTCTAGGGTTCCTTCAGTTTCTGTAACCATGAGGTCAAAAGGGTTCAACATGTCTTGAAAAGGACCATTGCTAGAACTTGGTGAAATATTTTGATCATGCTTTTGAATAAATTCATGAGATATGTCCTCTAAATCATAAGGCAATGTAGAGACATTTTCAACATCATCACTGGTCAATGGTTCGTGAATTATGTCAATAGGATCAAATAATCCTAATACTCCTTGAAATATATCACTAAAAAGTGGCTCTTGATGTATGGTGAGTTGATCATCGAATGGGGTTAAAACATCTTCAAGGTGTTCATCGATGGAGAGATCTTGATCATTGCTTTCAACAATGGTGGTGGAGGGATAATGTCTTCAACCATGGGGTCAAGTGATGTTGACATTTATTGAATTGGATCATTGTTGGGTATTGTTGGTGTATTTTGATCATGGTCAAAAAGTGACTCTTGATGTATTTTAATTTGATCATTGGTCAAGGTGGAAACATCTTCAAAATGTTCATTGATGAATAGATCTTGATCATTGTCCCCAATAGTGATTATCTTTTGATCAATAAGGTCTTGGATGAGATTTTTGAGTCGAATACAATCTGATGTTGTGTGTCCCTTTATTTTATGGAAGCCATAAAAGTGCTTCTCGTTATACCCTAGTGGTTTAACTAAGGGCTCTTGATAATCCTCATAAATAAGGAGTTTAATGTGATTTTCTTGTACCAATTGTTGCATGATCGATTCGATGGGTCCCCCAAGTGGTGTGTATTTCCATTTGTTAGCTTGAGAGATTTGACCTTTTGGTGATTTATTTTGGAGATGTGGTGATTGGTCTTTGAGATGTGGTGATTGATCTTCAAGATGGGGTAATTGGGTTTGTTGTCGATGTTGATCTTGATATCTGACTTTTTGACATTGGAGATATTGTTCTTGATGTGGTTGTGGACACAACGCAATGCTTTGATGACATGGTTCAACCAATGTAAGACTGTATTGACTTTGGAGTGAAGATATCTCTTGGCTCAATAATTCAGTTAGTTTGGCATGTGAAGCAAGTTGTTCTAGCGAAATTTGATTTTGATTTTGAATTTGACTCCCTTGATTTGGCTTTTGTTCAAGTAGATTTGGGATGTACACTTGTGGTGTTTGAAAATGATCATGGACAAATTGATTTTGGACATTGTCTTGACTTGGGATGATGATAGGTTGAAATTGACCATTGTTCATGTTTGGAATATTCGTATTATTTGAAAATGTATCCATCCCAAATTTTTCCAAATTCATGTTTCAAAAACTTGTACTTGGTACATTCTCATTTGGCATGTAAAGATTTGGTGGGATGACATTGTTCATTTGAAGGATCATGCATGTAATGTTCGGTTGGCAGAATTGTAGGTTTGGATTTAAATCTACCATCGGGAAATGTGTTCCAATATTTTATTTGGGCATACTCACACTTGTTGTGCCATTGATTTTTGTAGGAGACAACGATCCCATGTATGGATTGTATAAGTGTGAGTTTTGATGATCAATTGGCATTGTAAGGCTTTGAAAGTTTAATTGATTTGGATTACTCATGATGTATGGATCAAGTTTGTATTCCATGTTCCTCTTGTGTTTTGACCTTGTTGCGAAAGTGACCTCTAAGGTGTTTAGGACCAATGACGAGATGAAGGATGAAAAGGGGAAATGATATGGATGTTTGAATGTTTAGGAACTTTGGATCAATGCTAGACTTAGGGTTTGATTTTGATTGTTTGATTGGATAATGAACTTGTGAACCCTAAGATGTTTAGATGTGATCTTAGGATGTACTTGTTCAAAGGATTGTTGATTTAATTAGAGGTATGAGAAAGGATGCATTCTCATACTTCTAACTAAACAAGTTGATTTTTTGGTTTGATGATTTTCCCAACTCTAGATAATGATGTTTCCAAAGATCTAAAGTTGTTTGGTGGAATGGATTTTGATAAGTTTTTGAGATGGATGAAGTGTTTGATTTTGATCCTAAGAGACTTAGAGAGAATTTGTTTACTAGGCCAAGGTATTGAAGAACACACTTTTCTCTAAGAGTAATTTCAAAATCAAAAGACCAATGTTTTGCATGAAAATCGTATGACCAAAAGATATCAAGCACATGTGTGGGGTCCAATTTGTTATCTTTGCTTAGTGGATTGTTTTTACCACAAACACACTTTTGATTAGGTTTTCAATTGAATGTCCAATTTCCTAATTCCCTTTCATCCCACAAAGTGCATTATGCAAAAATCAAGGAAATCAAGGCAAAGGTTGCCTAAAGTTGACTTTAGTAGAAGCAAATTGAGATGAAATCCAAATGTTTAGAAGCCTTTAAGAATACGAATCCCAAGGGAAAGCAATAACATGTGAATTTGTTCAAGGATATTTGCCTCTCCTAAAGGGTTTTCAATTTTGATGATTCGTTGAATGTTGGTTTCAATGTTTTGGATCACACACTGTGTTTTCAAACTGACTCACAAGCAATATAACACCCTAGCTCAATTGGTACATTTTTCTTGGTGGGCTTGCCTCATGCCTTTCATAGTAGAAGATATGATTTTAGATGCAACCAAGGACAAAATATAAAGGTATGTTAAGAATGAAATCTTAACCTCTATATTTCAACCAAGATTAGACATGGCAAGTGACTTCTTGGAAGCTAAGTTCCAATGCACCACTTTGATAAACTCATTGGATGGACTAATTGGAAACTACAAACAAGGTTCTTAATGACACAACATCGAGGACATGGCACCTTGCGAGCATCCAACAAGCCACTAAAGGCTTTAATCAATCCTACTAGGGGCTCTTATATGTTTTACAGTAGTACCCCATTCTAAAAGACACTGTATGGCTAAGGCCTGCATACCATGAGGACTTGAAAATTTAGTCTTATCCATTTATATACTGGCTCGAATGAAAAACTAGTTGGAGTCTCCTTCTCGTTCTCCTTTCAGATGTGTCTCTTAGGCAGGCCCCTCTAAAGGTTACTCAAAGCAATAAAATGCATTTTGAGTGTTTCTCTTGCACCCTAGATCACACAAAGCGCAAGGGGAGAGGATACACATTCAAAATGCACCAAAGACAAAATCACTCAACTCAAACACTTGTTTGTATTAGCATCAAAGCAATGATAAGTTCATTTTAAAGCACCAAGATGAAGTGTGAAGTTTGCTTGTTCAATTTTGGTCCAAAATTAAAAGACTAGTCAATTTCTAACATTCAATTTTAGGCCAACTTTGAAAAGATTAAGATGATGATTGATTTTAAATCCAAATTGAAAGCAAGTTGTCCTAAAATAGAAAAAAAAAATCAAGAAATGAATGCCTCAAGTTATTGCAGTAAGTATTAAAAAATGCTCTTTCCAAGTTCACGTTTAATGTTCAAGTCCCAAATTAAAAAAGTTTCTCCAAAGATTGTTTCCTTCGCTTCAAATTTGCAAGTTTTCTCTCCAAACAAAATCTATCCAAGTGCTTTTCCTGCAAGATAAAAAAGGCAATTATACAAGGGTCAAGTTTTTTAATTAAAAACATTTTACAAATAATGGAATGATTTTGACTAAAAAGTTCAATGATTTTGAACTAATAAATGAAGCACTAGTAATAATTTCACTTGCCACAAAATTTTAGTCAAAATTAGACATTTTTCCAACAAAATCTTAAAGCCTCATCTGCTAACAACTCAAAATCAAAAAATGTGGATATGTAAAGAATTGATATG
Source organism: Sequoia sempervirens (assembly GCA_007258455.2). Lineage (NCBI taxonomy): Eukaryota > Viridiplantae > Streptophyta > Pinopsida > Cupressales > Cupressaceae > Sequoia > Sequoia sempervirens. The sequence goes on along the minus strand of VDFB02379052.1, from coordinate 57,511 downwards.
ACTACAGTAAGATTTGAAATCTCCTCTACTCAGCCATATAGAAAGTCACAAATGAGTGATGTCACTTAAGATAATGCCTCTAAACCATGAATGAGTGATTTCACCATATAAATGCCTTGTTTTTAATGCCATATCTATGACTTTGACTCCATTGATGTCATATTATCTTCCCCATAAGCCAATATAGATCTTGTATGAAAATGGGTCCTATCATATTTAATCTTTGGTCATGAGGAATGGGTGGTAGTTGGGTAGCACATAGGAGGAGTGTTGGCTTCGAGGACTACGGGTTACTCACATTAAAGTGATTTGTTAGGTCCATAAAGTGCTTAAGACAGTGTTGGTAATTTTGATAGCTCCCTGCACAGCCTATCCACCTACACCAAAACTTCATCAGATTTGATGCCATATCGAGATCTTTCTTTGACAAGGCATATTTGATACTTTCCTGTGCCAAAGCTTTTCTCAAAGAATTATTACAAAGCAATCTAATAAGAATAAAAACACCATCATCTAGCTAAAAAAATAACTAGAGGAAATGCATCAAATGAATCAAATGATAATAAATGGGATTTAGATGCCACCAAATAGGTTGAGTGTCGAGCAGCCTCCAAACAAAGTTTTGTTGTCTGCATTGAAGTAGTCACAACCTCCAATCTATTCACAAATCTTGCATCAGTCTTTGACCAACATCCTCCCTTTATCCACGGGCTCTCTGACTATGCCAACATGAATGCATAGAGAGGGCACACAAACTCTAACAACCCCCCATGAGCATCAGATGTGTGTGGATGGTCTCTTGGAATGGTGGCGCTTCCTCCAAAAGCTCGGTCTATATTCTTGGTAGTATGCGCACGAGCCGGGATATGTCTTTGGCCAGAGCCTACACTTGGCCAAAGTGTTTGATCTCTTCCCTCGGTAAACTCCACAGTAGGATTTGATGTGAACTACATGGTGTTTCTGGTTCATTAGTAAGCAAGATGTGGACGCATGGATAAGTCATGAATTGTTTGACAGAATGAGTCATCGAATGTGGTCTCATTGAACTACATGATTGTTGTGTATGCACAAAGACAAGCAGTGCATGAAAGCATACTAAATCTAATGTATTCAAATGAAACATAAATGAACAGCGACAGGTATTCTACCAATGCCACTCTTCACTCAAAAGTGTAGACAAAACGCCTCATAGAAATGTGGTCTCATTGGATGGCATGATTGCTGGGTGGATGGAAGTAGATACAACTATGTACAATGCTAGCACACCCCTAAAATTAGTTGTAAGTTGTAGATTACAACATAAAATGGTGATTAAATGCCTCTAGATGGCACAAACCCTTCTATTTCAATGGTTTCTTATCCCAGCAAGAAAATGTGCTAGTGCAAGTATAGCAACGTTTTAATTCTATCAAAATAAACTCAAGACACTTGACTTGATGGTGACATTTAGGTGATGATGACCACAATTTAATGCAATTTAATGATGACACAAGATAATCAACCCACTTTTGTTTTGTCTAGACGTACTAAATTGATTTGAAATGTAGGAATATAAACATAGCCAATCGACACCACCTAGTCAAACTTTCTTAATGCAGTAGACAACTTACAGATGTACGCCCCTATTATTGACAATGCACAAAAATTTCCTTGATTCTCTGATACACAAACAAAATATGATATACATAGAGGAATCTGTTGTGACAAGCACACTAAATTTGGATGTCTATTTTTTTCTACTTAGAATACCACAAACAAAATCCATTTATCTACCCTCAGTGTTGCACCTTTAGCGCTGACCAACATAATATACTACTTTTCCTTCACCGGTTGGAGACATCATGTTTATTGACTATCTATCAATGCATTGTTTGGATTTCGATTGGAAAGGTATCTAACTTTTAAGAGAAAAAAATAAAACGGGGTTGACAAATACATAACCAAATTCTATCGCATTCCCCAGTTGTTCCAGCATCCTCCCTACCTATGTGCCAATGAAAAAATAAACTATCAAGTTAAAGCAATTAGCAGGTGTAAAGCCATCACATCCTCCTCTTAAAAAGACTACATGCCAGCAAGGATATTGATAGTGACTACAAGTGAACTATGTCATAGCAAATCTAATGCATTCAATGGATAGTTAATGAACAGATACTACTATTCTGCCAATGCCACTAATTACTCCTCTTGTGAGCTCATCAAAAGAGATTAACGATAAAATATAGAAGGATAACAGTAAGTGTCGCTGCCATTCCACCCTTTGTGCAACATCCTCCCTTTAACAAAAATGCCACTTTTGGATAAAATTGAGGTGTCAACAGAAAAAAAAATGCATAAGGGACCTTTGTCAGATGTTATAGCTGGGCATGCTATGGCATACGTGTATGAAAAATGGGGAAGCAAAAAGAAATGAATTTCAGTGAATGTGTACTAAAGCAACAAAGTAACTCGCTATTTTTTTTTTTCAATATAGATGTGTGTTAATTAATGACAACAAACAGTGAGAAATGAACACAGCTTAGAAAAAAGAAGAAAGAAGTGATTGATTGGTGTGGACCTTTACTTGACCTTTATTGCACAGAGCAAGCACAATGTGATTGGTAAATAATGCAATATCCATCATGGACTTTAGGTGGCATGATTAGTGTATTTGCACGGGGAACACTTACTATGGACAGCTCATGGTGATAAGAAGTCTAAAGATAAAGCCACTATGGTCTCCCCAAATGCTTGTTATGAAATTCTCTGCTTAACAAGAACATGAGAGACAACAAGTAGATACTGCTGCCATTGTGTGTGGACATCCCCAACCCAAGAGTGAAAGAGCCCATTTTATTTCCCCCTTTGCATACTTCTACGCCAGCTAATATACCTATACAAATCACTCATCAAGATTTAAATTTCAAGGGCCACGGAAGTAAAGATTAAAGCAGTGTTCAAGTGTGTGAGGATCGAAGATGGAGAAGATGAATACACATACTAGACTACTATAAGGATCGATGACCTGACTACCTGAGAAACAAGAATGGTATTCTCAAAAGCTTCAAAATTAAAACTAGTAACATCTCATAATCAGAATAACAAGACATTAATGAACAGTTTTTCTCAAATCAAAAGACGTATAAAATATTATTTCATGTGATAAAGACAAATTCCTTCCATTGCATTACTAGACAAAAGAGAAATCCATCCTTTAACACATTAAATTGATTATGAACCAAACACAAAAAGTTTTAATGTAAAGAAATATTAAAACTCAAAGATATTCATAGAAAGTTATGACTATGGTTATTTGTTAGATACAAAGACCGAAAATACGCTTTATATGTTTATCGAAATACAAATCAATGTCTGGAGAAAATAGCTAACTGCCTCCTAGTGCCAGAATGTAGATGTCAAAATCTGCATTTGCTCAAACACACACCTTAGTATGCCATTTAAAACAAAACAAAATAAGAACATCCCTATGAAATGGTACATCAGTACTTCCAAATGCAAATGAAATAAGCAACAAAACCAAGCAAAAGCATATGAAAACATGAAGTATATTTATCTCATAATGGATTAGTGCTTCTTTGATGTGGAAAGAAGCCCTTTCCCAATCCTTTCTTAAGCTCCATGATAAAAATGATTTGAATATGATATGGAATGCTAAGTTATCGGGTGGACAAAATCAATTCTCAGTTTAAGAGAATGACTTTGCATTAGCTTAGTGGAGCAAGTTGTGGAGGATTTGAACAATAGAGGAGACCTCTATTTATGGCCAAAAGTGATAAAATATTTCCAAACATGGAGGATGTGGGACTAAAGATCCACCAATGAGAAGAGGCCACTTGTCAACCTGTGATAGGCTTGAGGATGTGAGAAATTTGGGAAATGTGCCAAAGAGGGGGAAATTTCAAATTTGAAATTGTGAGTAAATGTTGAGTTTGACTTGTGCAAGGGACATGTAAGAGACATGTAAGGCCTCATAAATGCTTTGTTGGGTGTATATGTCCACTTGTTTTTGAATTCAAATTTGAGGGAAGATGCCATGTTGAGTGAAAATGTTGATTTAATAAATCAATAAATTGATTTATTTGTGCAAGTGGGGATATCTAAAGGATGCAAGTGGTTAGGATTAGCATTTCATCATGCTTAGATTAGTTTAATGATGATTAGGATGATTTGACCAATTTGACTTAATTTAGGGATTAAATCAAATCAAAGGGAGATGAATGATGATTTGAGATTTAATTAAATAAATGATTGGTTTATTTAATCAAAGAGGGAATGATAGGCTTAAATTAAATAAAGTTAATTTATTCAATTTAAGTGAATGACCTTAGGAGATTTAAATTGATTTACCTTGATGAATGGACGAATGTTAATTTGATTGAATGCACAATGCTAATTTTGCATGTCTATAATTAAATGAATTATTAATTTTACAAATTTAGATTATTAATTAATTGTTAGTAGTGATGAGTATTTGTATTTGAATTATCATAATAATAGTGTTTGTTTTAATGATCGTAGATTAGTTATGACACATTAATTCAAATATAGAATGTTCAATAGTTTGTATTAAATATATTATTAGAAGATTATAAATTTTTTATGAGATGTTGGCTTCAACTTTCATTCATAGTAGCACAAGTACAACTAAATTTCTACATTAAAATCAATGTTTCTTAAATATTGAAAAAACTGTATAATGACATTAAAAAAAAAATTATGAGTTAATATTGGGAATAAGATTTGGAATAAAAAATTAGATGAATAAATAATGATAATTTTGAAGCTTAGAATAGTATTATATCTATTAATCATATTTTAATATTTTTTATTAATAATACTTTATTTTTAAATCTATTTTAATTTTTGAATAGATTTAACTACACTTCTCACCCTACTCCTAATTCTAATCTTAATCATAATTATAATTCTTTGCAGTTTTTTCCAGTTGTGTGCACATCTTATTCTCTTGACTTGTACTTTTACTTCTACTTGTGTAAACAATTGAATGCTCAGTTGGCAAGGCATCTGCCACATTATGTCTATATTGGTTTTTGTTACTTATGAGGAAGTCTTGTCACCAGAATGATGATATACCCTTTTTTGAGCTTGAATGCTGCTAACTATTTACCTCCTTCTTCCTCTGTCGAGATATTATCATCAATACATTTTTGAAGCATCCATTAAAATCTGTAAACACTAAACTTCATGCAAGGGTTAGTATTTCACAAATCCATCAAAATGCTCCTATGAAATACCTTGTAAATGCTTCAAAATGCAACAAATGATAATAAAAAACTAAAAGCAACATGAAAACAATTAACAAGTTACCTATTCCATAGTGGATTAGTGTCAAATGTGCAAATGACCCTTTCCCAATCCTTGTTCAAAGCTAAAATGATGAGATGCAATGGAGATCAAAGAAAAATTAGTTCTCAAACCAAGAGAGAAACTTTGCATGTAAAATGTGGATGCCTTTGATGAGGAATGAGGTCTTTATTTATAGATTTTTTTAATGAGAGATTGGCCAAATTGGTGAATGTGGGACTAAAGATCCACCAACGAGAAGAGGTCACTTGTCAAGTGGTGATAGGCTATGGGCTGTGCAAGATTTGGGAAATGTGCCCATGAGAGGGAGTTTCAAATTTGAATTTGAGAGACAAGATGAGTCGGGGACAAGAAAATAAGAAATAAATGCAATGTTGGAGGGACACATCAACTTGTCATATTTTTCAAACTTGAGGGAATATTCCCTATAAATTCCATGTTGAGTGAAAATGATGATTTTAATAAATCAATAAATTGATTTATTTGTGCAAGTGGCAAAATCTAGAGAATGCAAGTGGTTAGGATTAGCATTTAATCAGGGATTAGATTAATTAAGCTGATATTAAATGATTGTGACATTCAACTTAGACTTTTGGGTTTGTTTAAATTAAATGAGAAGAAATTGATCATTAGAGATTTAATTAAATATCATTGATCTATTTAATTAAATGGATATCTTTAGAAGATTAATTCATTTATTCAATAACCTTTAGGAGATTGATTAAATAAACCTAATTTACTTAATTGATGAATGAATGTGATGCATAATGTCAATTTGACATGTCTACATTTTTCCCCTCTTTGAAGCAATGTACTTGTTGCGTTGGTTCAAAAAATAAACTTGTCACGATCAAAATTCAAAAAAAATCTGATTTTTTGGATGCCCCAGCGGAAAGTACACTGGTATATTACCCCCTCGAGAGATTGAGTGAAAAGATTTGATTTGGGGGTTGATCTCATGATAAAGAGGTTCAAGATGGATGGTTATGGATGATGATGCAAATGAGATGATTCTAAGATGCTTAGAATAACAAATCTATATTATTTTAAACAACTTAAATGATGATATGATGTGAGATGGATGAGATGGATGATGTGATATGCTATGATTATGCAATGGATGATTTATGCAGATATTTAGACTAACAGATCTATATTATGATGATGATGCAAATGCAATGCATGTGCAATGATCGATGTTACCTATTATGTATGATATGAATGATATGTGGTATGCTGATAATTGTCTGGATGTAGGATGGATGCATTAGTGATGTTATATTAGCGTGGAAATGAGATGATGAAAAGAGGATCCAACAAGCCAAATTTATGAGAGATGATGATGATGAAATGATGATGAGAAATGGATGATGAGAGATGGATGATTTGCTTATCAAGGATTGGGATTTTAAAAGGGTCACTTACCTTATGTTTGATAACATACATAAGCACGATGCATCAAGGTATAAAGGACTAGGATGGCTTTGTACTTAGTGTGATGGACTTTGATTCGACAAATAGATAGGAGTATTCTTGTTCACACCTAACATATGAAAACCTTGCTAGGATGCACTTTATAAGTTTCAAACATCTCGGACCAAAACATGGAAAGGTATAACCAATCAATGCAATAGTCAATAAGTCATCCAAAACATCCTCTATGCATAGCTAACAAAGAAAGTATTCGCCAAGTTATTTTACAAGAATGTCCAACAAGCATAGTAGACAAAAGGATAATGATCGTTGCCCCATTCCTATCTCTCTAAATCCTTCATTTGGATATCATCAAGAGGTCCTTGGATTGAGCACAATAAGATAATTCAAAAGGTAGATAAAACACACAAACAAGTTTATGTTCTTCAATACCGCTAACCAAAAGGGAATGTTTTTTTAAGGATAAGAACCGAAACTATTGCCAAAAGATAATTCCCATTGTAGGAAGGATACATCCTAGGACATGTTAGTGGATGACAACACGTCATTTCGTTTATCCAACTTGCTTATGTACTAACTTAGACTTGAGACTTGACGCTTCTGAGTTTTCATGTTTAATCTACTAGACTTGTTCCTAACTGTTTCACCAAAGGTTGAGGATGACGACCAGTTTATTATGGATGGTGTTATTGCGGGTGCAAATGAGATGAGGTGGATAGATTTTTTTCAAATATTTGGATGTTTTTGGAGTTTTGCAATGTTTTGAGGCTATTTTTTGGTATTTTTTCAAGGTTTTCAAATGTTTTGATTTTTGATTTTCCAATGTTTTTGGAATTTTCTCATTTTGACCAAGAGACTAACCTAAAGACCTATCCTAGGGGTCTCGAGGGCTAATCAACAGATTAGCCTTGCCTACGTTATACATGCAGAGACCACGTATTTCGACTGACAACTTGACTGATTTACAGATGATGATATACATAATGATATGTCAATTTATTGTGAAAGACTCCTATAGGACTGACCTAAATGTCTTGGGGGATGATCAAAGATCAACCTTGCCTACGTTCAAGCTCAGAGATGATGTAGTTTGATCGATGACTCTATTTTTGACTTTTTTTGAATGACTTTTTTGACTTGTTTTTGGATTTTGTGCTTTTCTAATGTTTTGGGATTTTATGATTTTTTGATGTTTTTGGATTTTCTAATTTTTTGATGTTTTTGGATTTTCTCATTTGAGGACCTTAAGGATATACACGAATCCAATCGGTGAGAATGTGCCCCCAGCGTTATGCAATAGACTACTCTGATAAAGGAAGGATAGACTGACCTTGAGGATAGGCTGAGTAGTACTAGGAGAGATCACGATACGAAAACGAGACCAAGCTATGTTGCAGATGCGAGAGGATGAGTGATGGATGGAAACCTAAATGCGATGGATGATGGAAATGTAATGGATGGATGATGCCAAACAAACCATAGAGATCATAATGGATGGAAAGTGCTTATTTACACAAGGTGCCTGTTTGCTAGGTTTTCACCAAGGTACTTGCCCAAAGTGCCACTGAAGTTGTAGTGCCCCTCATGATACTATTCATTTTTGTTCTATGTGGATACTGTTTACGTTTGTTGTAGACTTGAGATTACATTGGTGATTGTTTTTCCTATTTGAGCTTATGTGTCTTGCTTGGATACACATGATAGTGTTTTATGATGCTAATAATATAATGATGCATGGTACCATCTTTCCTGATTATGCTATATTGTGTGACTATGTAAATTGTTTAATACTCATTTCATGCTATGTAGGATGTTGTGTTGATGTTTGAGTTTTGGGTGAGGGGGACGGTGTTGCATCGCTCATACATGAGCGCCCTGCCACACCACAATTCTCTCTAACAATGTGTTTGACATTAGATATATATGTTGTCCCAACACTTGTTTTTATGCAGGACTGCAGGTACCTGGCACCAACTCCACCTGCATCGTTAGGTCTGAGCGTGCCCAATGTACCCAATGGTTATGACGTGGTTTAAGGATTTGACAAGGAAGTGTCCATGTCTGTGTCTGTCATTCGTCAGTAGTTCATCCTGTTATGGTATTGTACTGTTTCATGTTGATCATTTCAAGTTGAAAATCTTGATGCGTTTACTGTGTTATTTAGTTGTGTATCATTATTGGTTATTGATGTGTTTTAGTATCTGGCATAGTCATTGTTACGTTCATTTGGTCCTTGTTTTGAAGCTTCATAGCTTATTTTTATAATATGGATTTAATAAATTTAAATATTAGATATATGTAAAGGTTAAACTATATTGAAATTCAAATGAAAAAAAAATTAAAAAAAAATTACATAATGCTCATTTTAATTTAAATTCACAAAGTTTATGATATAAATTTCAGGGTATGTGCAGGATCATGGTATGCCAAAAAGTGGCAATATTTGTAGGGTATGTGGCTGATTTTTTTCACCCAAAATTAATGAAACGAAAAGGGTTTTTAGAGGAGATTCTCAGCTTCCAAAAATATAAATTATGATTTAATTTGAATTTAATAAATAATTATTATTCATTTTCTATTAGAATTGACTAAAAGTCCCACGATAGGCTAATTGAAAAACATCTATAACTTTGAACGGTATCATATTTTTGAATCCAAAACATTACACATTCTATGCTTTACATACTATAGGATTAAAAAGAAAAATTAAATTTAAGGAATTTTTGACCAAGTTAAGGTGGTCGCATGACGAAGTTTTATATTTTATAAAAGTTGTAATAAAAAATTCATAATTAATTATTTACTTGGAAAAAATTACAAAAATATGCATCACATCTAGACATGAGTCCTCTACTTATATATAAAATATTACAAAAAAATATTATCATTTTATTATGGTTAGGTGGATTTATTGACCTACTTATTATTTTTTCCCTGAAATTTAAGTACTACTGCATTGAAATTTCAAATTTTCACCAAATAGATTTTATTTATTTTTAAATAAACCTAGTATTTTAGAAACTACATTCAATTTTCTACAAATTCTATACTTACATATTTTTGAAATAATATATATAACTTATTCAAATATTTACGTCAAGTTGTCTAACACTGATTTTTCTAAAAATTTTGCCACTTAAGGGCCTGTTTGGCATACCATGATCCTGCACATGCCCTTCAATTACTTGATAAGTTTTAAATATTAGATTTGATGGAGGGATGTAATATAATATTACCCCTAAAGTAAATTTTTAAAAATAAATTCAAATAATAAATAATAATTAGATGTATATGTATTTATATAATTATATTAAAAATTTATCCACCCGAGTCTTCATTAAATTTAATAAGCATGAATTAATATGGGTTAAATTAGTTTTGAGTAAATCAATTTAACATTGTAATTCTTTCCGTTACTGCAGTCGAGAATAGTGGGGGTAGATTTCTATTTTGCTAAATTCCTCCAAGTGTTAAGTAGGGTAAACATAAGATGCAAAGTGTAAAATGAAAACAAAAGGTAAGCTTGCCACCTGTATTCCTGGCTTTAGCGAGAAACCTTGGATTTTTTTTCTGTAATTTATTGGGGAGTGATGGAGAAAAAGGGACAGAATAATTTGGTGGAAAAAGAAAAGCAATTCTTGGCAAGAGGATATTAAGGGAAAAGAGAGGGAGTTGCAGAGGGAATTTCAGCATAACCCCATCTCCAACTGCAAATCCTTCAGGTTGGTCCCTTTAATATTTTTTTTAATTGTGAGTTAAAATAGCCATGGGTGGCCTATCACAGTCTCAAAATTTCACTGAGAAGGGTGTGTAAATTTAAACAACCTCCCTCACAGCATTCACAATCTGGCAATCTAACAGTGGGGCAAAATAATGATGTAGGCATTTTCGTCTATAATCTTGCTACCTTCCTTGTCAACCTATTCCAGCCTTTAATCATTAGCAATCTATCACAGCTGCAACTTTTAGATTTGGAGGGACGTAGAAAATTAAACACATTCTTGCTGCTGCACTTAGAATGCCTTATTGCAATAAATAGGTACGCTCCTTCTCCCCTCTCAGCCATTTAGATACCATGAAAATCATTCACAGCTACAGCTTATAGACTGGAAAAAGGCATAATAATTTATAAAACCTTCCTCATATTGTTGGCATCTGGTTACAATAGAAACACTTGTACACAGAGTGTTGTACAGGTTTAGGTAATCTCTCTGGTTTCCATTGTCTACTCGTGTCATCTGTAGCATTTAAACAAAATAGGAAGTTTAAAGGTTTAAATCACCTTCTTGATTTATTTATTTATTTATTTATTTTACTATCAGGCTACCATAGATGGTCAATGTATTTTTAGGAAACACCAAAAGGGGGTGAAGGTAATTTATATTGCTATTCTTCATGCTCTAAACAACCTTCCTGATATCCTTCACAGCCTTTTCCCAGTTGAAGTATTTATACGTTAGGAATAAGATTTTTTTCTTTACACCTGCTAATTGCATTTGCTTGAAATAGGGCTTTGATGATGATTTTGGGTATGTTTATTAAATGTAAATTAAGTAATGGTAAACTCTTTTCCACGAACACATTGCTGTAAACCTCACGGTGATAATAATAATACTCATGCTAAAAGAACTTATCCCCTTAATTTTGTAGCCTTGATATCATGTGAGTGGAAGTTTGTTCTTTAATTTAAAACAAAAAGGAGTGGGAGATATACGTGGGGATAGAAAGGGGAGGAAAACTAATTCCTCTAAAATTTAGCCTGACACATCTTAGGAAATGAAATTTCTTAACCTAAAAGCAAGGAATAAATATAAACATATTTATGATTTATATTTTTCATCATAAAATAGTTTTGAAGGGAGCCCCCACTATCTAATAAAGTTATTAAAATATAAATAAATGTATGTATAGGGGTAAAAGTTAAGTATTTTTACCATTCCTTTTTTAAAATAAAGGTTAAATATTTTTACCATTCATTTTTGAAATAAAGGTTAAGTATTTTTACCATTCCTTTTTAAAATAAAAGTTAAGTATTTTTACCATTCATTTTAAAATAAAAAGAATATTCTTTTATTCTTTATTTTCAGCTTTCTTTTAAAATAAAAGTAATATATATATGGGAATAATGAACAAGTACCTCTAATTTATTTTTTTATAATTTTTATTTTTATTTCTAATTACAAGTTTAGTTAAAATTAAACTATTTACAAATTTTGTTACTAATGATTTGTGATGTGCATGTATGAGATATTTTTGAATAAATTACTGCCGTAAATTTAATTTATCTTTTAAGTAACAAATATAAATATATAGATCGTATTTTAAAACTTTAATTATTTTGAAGCAATGCTATTTTCTGATGTTAATTAAGTTGCTAAAAATTATAGGTTAGATCTGTTTTCACGTGCATTTAAAAATTAGTTTAATTTCTGATTATTAAAAGTTAAATGTATTTACAATTTTCTTTCATTAGACTGTGTTGCAATAAAAGTGCTCAGATTGGAATTAAAAATTTGAACTAGCTTTTAAAAAAATTAGTTTAATTTCTAATTATTAAAAGTTAAATGTAATTACAATTTTCTTTCATTAAACCGTGTTGCAATAAAAGTGCTCAGCTTGGAATTAAAAATTTAAATTAGCTAAGGAGGACAGTAAATTTTTAATTAAAGTTATTTAGTTTAAAAGTAATTAGTTAACTGTATACCATATTCTAGGGCTTACTCACTTTAAGGACGTTATGATCTAAAATGCACTTAATTATGGCTAATCATTTAATGATTCTTTACACTATCTTGAGTAGGGTTGGATTATGTTTACGTATAAGTGAAAAGATATTTATGACTTATTTTTTACATGTTAGATTGTTATCTAGTTAATCTATATACTCCTTGTTATTGATTCTTTATGCATAATAGTGATTCTTTGTTGTTCATATTTCCCTCTTATTTAATTGCACTTTTAGGGTAATTTTATGTCTAGATATATTTTGGATATGATGGGAACCCAAATGTTTAAGTTACTTCCTTTTGATAGCCATGGGTGGTAGACTGTTAGAATTCCAGAGGTGATGGGAACCTTTTGTGTGTGTTGAATATTCTCATGATTAGACCTTTGAATTCCATTGATTGTGATTCTATTTTGAGCTCATGGGTGTACCTTGTTCCATGGTTTCCTTGCATTTTGGTGGTAATTATGAGCGAGATGGTACATGCCTCGCATGTGTTTTCATTTTATGGCCTTTATGTTTGGTACACCCCTTGTAGTTGTGAGCTTTGTTGTGGAACTGTTGGGGAGGGTGGCTCTTCATGGGGGCCAACGCACAAAGGGGCAGTTAGGGTAACCCATGGAAGAGTTTCCTAAACAAGTGATAATATAATTAATAAACTAGTGGGTTTGGGTAGCTAAAACATTAAACAAGATTAATGATGTGCCTCACCCATACCGTTAGTGATTTCACAGACTAAGGATGGGATGAGAAGACCCGGTTGGTAAGATCACTACCTTGACCTCACAAAAGGTAAGTGGTCCTGCATGAGTCACCCTATGGAGCAGTGCCTTGAGATAGGATGCCTGGATAACCATAGATGGAGGCGGTATCGTGTGATAGGTTGCCTGGATAATCCATGTAAGGCCATGTGATGATAGTCTCCCGCAGTATCCATTTACCCTTCTTTCCTTGATAGCCTCTAGAAGTGTTGATGTACTTATTGATGTACTTATTGATGTATTTATTGATGTACTTGCTGATGTACTTATTGATGTACCTAGTGATGTACTTGTTGATGTACTTATTGATGTACTTATTGATGTACTTGTCGATGTAAGTGATGATGTACTTGTCGATATACTACTTGATATACTTGTCAATGTGCTTGTTGATGTACGATGGGATGTTCTATGTCAGTGTTGATGTTAGTCTTGTTTACTTGATCTTGTTGGATGTGGACCCTTTCTTTTCATTTCCTAGCACGGGGGGTGGACCTTCGGGTCCACATGGTTGGGTGGAACGTGCTATGCACCCATTGGGTTCCCAAGATGTGTTCGCAATATAGATGCGGATGTAGAGTTCTAGAGCTTCATTTGGATGAAGACTCTCCTTCATTTTGTACCATAAACCTCATCTATGTACTTAATGTATTCTTCCTGATGATATAAGGGAAGCTCTATTTAATGTACCATTGTATCTATGATGTGTTCTATATGTGGAAATATGCTCCACAATTGTAACATGAAACTATGAAATGAATCACAATAAAATATTGTATCTCTCTTATAATTATGGTTGAATGTATGTTATTCTTATGTTTCTCTTTCGCTTTCTTTTGGATAAAAGTTTAGTGTTTGTAATGACTGTTCCTTGTACCCCATAGGACATAGATAACTTTGCAAATGCATAATTGCTTTTCATGTTAAGATTGTCCATTTCCTACTTATACAATGTTTCACATTCAAAAAAAAAAAGTGCGGTGTTTTGATGTCCTTTGGGGTTTACTCAACGGGGCATTACATTATTGGTATCAGAGCCAAGGTTTTCAACTCTGGGTACTCTAGGTTAATTGTGCCCATTAAGCTAACCTTTGTGCTTAGCTCTTGATATGACATGTTCCTCTCTAATGTCACATAGGAGCATGCCTCGGGTTAGAGGTCATGGCTGTGGCACTGGCCGAGGGGGTGGTGGCCATAGAGCCATCCATGAAAGTACTCCATCACAAAGTTCCCATGAATCAGAACGTGAGGAAGAATAGGGATCTCAAAATCATTCAGATGAAAGAGGTCCAAATTCAGTGCAGCCAGGAATGGATGGTTTGCAGTTACGACAGTTGTTGGAGGAGGTACTTGGCCATTTAGGCCCTAGGCCAGAAGGAGAGCAGGAAGTAGAGAGGGAAAGGGAGAGGTCTCTAAGGTGGAAGGAAGTATCAGCAGAGCAAGATGTAGTGGTGGCAAGTCACATGAGGGATCTTTTTAGAGCTCATCCTCCCACTTTTGATGGTGTTGGCGGAGGACTTGAGGCAGAAACTTGGTTAATAGACTTGGATCATTGCTTTGTGATGCATCCATATGGCAGCAATACCTGGGCTAGGTGCGCCATCATGCACCTTAGAGGCTTTGCATCTACATGGTGGCATCTAGAAGAAGAAAAGCTATACTTGGACATTAGCATGGTGACATGGGAATTGTTTTTGGAGAGATTTAGGGCTCGGTTCCTCTCAGATCATTGGAGACAACGTCGAGTAGATGAGTTTCATGAGCTAAGACAAATGGCAATGTCAGTTGATCAATATGAGTGTCGATTCTATGAGCTCAAGCAATATGTAGGAATCGGCAATGATGAGGCAATGCTTGTACAACATTTTGTCAGGGGATTAAATGCCCAAATTAGTGGAGGTGTTCGAGTCTTCCAACCAAAAAAAATGGAGGTAGCCATTTAGAAGGCTCGTCTGGTAGAGGAAAATTTAGCCATGGCATTGGGAGGTCACACAGGGGTGCAGATTGGTAGTGCATCTAATTTTGGTACTAGTTCTCGAGGTGGGCAACCTCAAACTTTAGGATCTTCAAGGAGTCATCATGCACCTTCTAAGGGTGGACAACAAAAACAACAATCACAGTCTAAGCACAAAAGTTTCCAATCTCAACAAGGCAGTAGAACTCAGTTTAAAAATAATCAGAGTTGGCAGTGTAATCAGCATGACTGTTTTGAGCAGTCTACTCAAAGCTCACAGTCAGCTCCTAGTCGGAGCAGTTACCAACAGGCTAGTGCTCCATCAGGAGGTGGAGGTTTTAGTCGAAATACAGTTTGTTTCTCTTGTGGTCAACAAGGACATGTTGCTAGGAAATGTCCACAAAAGAAGACTTCAGGGTTTAATCAGAGGCCAACCACTTCTGAGCCAATAGTGGGCGATGCAAGATCTCATCGAGTCTTTGCAATGGTTGACAACTGTCAAGCGGATCATCAGGGCACTATGGTCGAGGCATCAGGTGTGTTACAAGGCACTAGTATATCTATTTTATTTGATTCTGGTGCATCAGATTCATTTATTTCCCCTTCAGTAGTAGAGCATTGTAGACTGGTGGCAGCAAGGTAAGGTGTTAAGTGGCAAGTTGAATTGGCCTCCAGGGAAAAAGTAGCAGTTGAATCATTTGTTCAGGGTTGTGTTTTGAAAATTGGGTCATCAGTGACTAAGGTGGACCTTCGAATTCTACCCCTTGGGTCCTATGATGTTGTTTTGGGCATGGATTGGCTGAATGCTCATTGTGCAATAATTGATTGTTGCCACAAGGTTGTGCGGTGTGTAGATGACTCAGGAAATGAAGTAGAGATCATTGGCATACAAAGACCCATCTCATTGCAGAAGATTTCTGCTATGCAATTGAAGAGGTGTTTCCATCAAGGCTGTCAGTTGTTTGCTATATCAATCAATGACTTGGAGTTGGGAGAAAGTCAAGAGGTGTCATTGGATGACTATCCTCTCCTTAAGGAATTTGCAGATGTTTTTTCGAGTGAGATTCCAGGAATGCCACCAAAGCGTGACATTGACTTCCGGATTGACCTTGTACCTGGGGCTGAGCCTATATCTCAGGCTCCATATCGGATGACAACTCAAGAGCTTCAAGAGCTTTGTTTGCAGTTAGAGGAACTTTTGGAAAAATGGTTCATTCGTCCTAGTGTTTCCCCGTGGGGAGCACTAGTTATTTTCGTAAAGAAGAAAGATGGTTCCCTCTGATTGTGCATTGACTACAAGTAGCTTAACAAGGTGACGATGAAGAATCGATACCCTTTGCCAAGAATTGATGACCTTTTTGATCAAATAAAGGGGGCTAAGGTATTTTCTAAAATAGATCTTAAGTCAGGATACCATCAATTGCGGATAGCCGAAGCCGATATTCACAAAACAACATTTCACACTCTATACGGGCATTATGAATTCACTGTTATGCCATTTGGGTTGACAAATGCGCCATCAGTTTTCATGTGCCTAATGAATGGAGTCTTTCATACCTACTTGGATAGATTTGTTCTAGTGTTCCTCAATGATATTCTGATATACTCAAAAACTATGGAGGAGCACAAAGTACACTTGAGGCAGGTGTTGCAGTGCTTAAGAGACAATTAATTGTATGCTAATTTGTCTAAGTGTGAGTTTTATAAGAATGAAGTGAAATACTTGGGTCACATCATCTCTAGTGAAGGTATTTCTGTGGATCCTTCAAAGGTCCAAGCCATTGTTGATTGGCCTGCACCCACAAATGTTCCTGATATTCATAGTTTTATGGGTTTGGCAGGCTACTATAGATGATTTGTGGAGGGTTTTTCAAGGGTTACACATCCCATCACGACCCTTTAGAGAAAAGGAAAGAAGTTTATTTGGTTTGAACAATGTCAATTAGCTTTTCAAACCCTAAAGGATAAGTTGACCAGTGCTCCGATCCTAGCAGTTCCTGATCCTACTAGGGAATTCGTAGTATGTATAGATGCTTCCTTGGAAGGTTTGGGAGCTGTTTTAATGTAGGAAGGTTGTGTTATTGCTTTGGATTCCTGCAAGCTCAAGGACCATGAGCTAAATTACCCTACGCATGATTTAGAGTTAGCCGCGGTTGTCCATACCCTTGTGCGATGGAGGCACTTTTTACTAGGGCATTGTTTTGAACTTCATAGCGATCATCGTAGCTTGCAGAACATTTTTTACTCAGCCGAACCTAAATGCCAGGTAGAGGAGATGGATGGAGTTTCTTCGTGAATATGATTTTGAGGTTAAGTACATCCAGGGAAAGGAAAACGTAGTGGCAGATGCTTTGAGTCGACGGAGACATGAGATATCTGCAATAACTCTTAGTGTGGATTTGAGGACCCAGATTCTCACATCACTTCCCACAGATAGTTGGTATCAGGAAGTGAAGGCAGAAATTGAGTCAGATAGGGTTCTAGAGGAAAAGTTTTTTGGCTATGTTTTGGAATCAGATGGGCTTTTGCAATTTTTGGGTCATATGTAAGTACCTCCTGTAGAGGGTCTTCGTACCCTAATAATGACTGAAGCACATCGAGCTCCCTACTCTACTCATCCGGGAGTCAAGAAGATGTATGCAGATCTTCATTCACTATACTTTTGGGTTGGAATGAAGAGAGATATTGCAGACTTTGTGGCGAGATGTCTTGAATGTCAGAGAGTTAAGGCAGAACATCATCATCCTACAGGTCTTTTACAGCCTCATCTTGTTCCTGAATGGAAATGGGATATCATCTCAGTGGACTTTATTGTCGGATTACCAATGTCTTCTCGTCGACGTGATGCTATCATGGTCATAGTTGATAGGTTGACCAAGGTGGCACACTTCTCTCCTGTTCGATCCTCCTATAGTGCTTCCTTTGTAGCTAGGATTTTCATGGAGGATATTGTTTGACTGCATGGGATTCTGCAAAAGATCATTTCTGATCAAGATCCAGTGTTCACTTCTGCATTCTGGACATCATTGCAGCATTCC
This sequence comes from Sequoia sempervirens, assembly GCA_007258455.2. Classification (NCBI taxonomy): domain Eukaryota; kingdom Viridiplantae; phylum Streptophyta; class Pinopsida; order Cupressales; family Cupressaceae; genus Sequoia; species Sequoia sempervirens. The sequence continues at coordinate 39,274 of VDFB02379052.1, read as the reverse complement.
TTAGGAACCCAACTGAACTTTAGTTTTTCCTACCATCCTGAAACAAATGGTCAGACTGAGAGAGTCAACCAGGTTCTTGAGGACATGCTTCGTATATACGTAATGGATCAACAGTCTCGTTGGGAGGATTATTTGCATTTGGTAGAGTTTTCTTATAATAATGGTTATCAAAACTCCATTGGCATGGCTCCCTTTCAGGCATTATATGGTCGTCCTTGTCGGACCCCGTTGAGTTGGGATCGTCTTGAGGACCGAGTTCTTTTGGAACCCGAAATGCTTCAGGATATGGAACAACAGGTTGCTCGCATCAAAGAGCACTTAGTAGCAACTCAGGATAGACAAAAGAAGTATGTTGATGCTCACAGGGTCGACCATCAGTTTTCGGTTGGAGATTAGGTTTTCTTACGAGTGCGTCCACGAAAGAGTCCAATCTGTTACAGAAAAGGCTCAAAGCTTGCACCTCATTTTGTGGGACCGTTAGAGGTGTTGGAGAGAATTGGCCCTGTTGCTTATCGTCTAGCGTTGCCACCCAGTCTATTGTGCATTCATGATGTGTTTCATGTTTCTGTACTCAGGCCCTATCATCCATATGTTTCTCACGTGCTTGATTGGAATGCATTACAGGTTGAGGACGGGCAGCTGGCACTTGAGCCCGTCGCCATGCTGCAGCACAGGAGACTCATCCTCAGGGTCAGAGAGATTGAGCAAGTGAGGGTCCAATGGGACCCAAATGATGAGTCATCAGCATCATGGGAGGATGCCTCCCACATCCGAGAGTCTTTTCCTTTTTTGTTTTCTAGCTTCCAGGAGTAAGCCTAGTTCTAGGGGGGAGGATGTAGTGCCCCTCATGATAATATTCCTTTTTGTTCTATGTGGATACTGTTTACGTTTTTTGTAGACTCAAGATTACATTGGTGATTATTTTTCCTATTTGAGCTTATGTGTCTTGCCTGGATACACATGATAGTGTTTTATGATGCTAATAATATAATGATGCATGGTACCATCTTTCCTGATTATGCTATATTGTGTGACTATGTAAATTGTTTAATACTCATTTCATGCTATGTAGGATGTTGTGCTAATGTTTGAGTTTTGGGTAAGGGGGACAGTGTTGCATCGCTCATACGTGAGCGCCCTGCCACACCACAATTCTCTCTCACAATGTGTTTGACATTACATATATATGTTGTCCCAACACTTGTTTTTATGCAGGACTGCAGGTACCTGGCACCGACTCCACCTGCACTTTCAAGTTTGAGCATGCCCAATGTACCCAATGGTTATGACATAGTTTAAGGATTTGACAAGGAAATTTCCATGTCCATGTCTGTTGTTCGTCAGTAGTTCATCCCGTTATGGTATTGTACTGTTTCATGTTGATCATTTCAAGTTGAAAATCTTGATGCATTTACTGTGTTATTTAGTTGTGTATCATTATTGGTTATTCATGTGTTTAAGTATCTGGCATAGTCATTGTTATGTTCATTTGGTCCTTGTTTTGAAGCTTCATAGCTTATTTTTATAATATGGATTTAATAAATTTAAATATTAGATGGATGTAAAGGTTAAACTATATTGAAATTCAAATGAAAAAAATAAAAATAAAAATTACATAATGGTCATTTTAATTTAAATTCAGAGAGTTTATGATTTAAATTTAAATTACTTGATAAGTTTTAAATATTAGATTTGATGGAGGGATGTAATATAATATTACCCCTAAAGTAAATTTTTAAAAATAAATTCAAATAATAAATAATAATTAGATGTATATGTATTTATATAATTATATTAAAAATTTATCCACCCGAGTCTTCATTAAATTTAATAAGCATGAATTAATATGGGTTAAATTAGTTTTGAGTAAATCAATTTAACATTGTAATTCCTTTCCGTTACTGCAGTCGAGAATAGTGGGGGTAGATTTCTATTTTGCTAAATTCCTCCAAGTGTTAAGCAGGGTAAACATAAGATGCCAAGTGTAAAATGAAAACAAAAGGTAAGCTTGCCAGCTGTATTCCTGGCTTTAGGGAGAAACCTTGGATTTTTTTTCTGCAATTTATTGGGGAGTGATGGAGAAAAAGGGATAGAATAATTTGGTGGAAAAAGAAAAACAATTCTTGGCGAGAGGATATTAAGGGAAAATAGAGGGAGTTGCAGAGGGAATTTCAGCATATCCCCATCTCCAACTACAAATCCTTCAGGTTGGTCCCTTTAATATTTTTTTTTATTGTGAGTTAAAATAAATAGCTTAGGTCTGTATGTATTCTATTTCTTTCTTTGCTTCATGCGTTAATTTTCTTTTGAATTCCTTCATTATCTTTCTTTAGCTACTATCTTTATTGCCTTCACTAGTGGCGTTGAGTTATTCCTTCTTTCTTTAGAATAAATAATCTTCCTGATACCATGGGTGGCCTATCACTGTCTCAGAATTTCACTAAGAAGGGTGTGTAAATTTAAACAACCTCCCTCACAGCATTCACAATCTGGTAATATAACAGTGTTGGGGGAAAATAATGATGTAGGCATTTCCATCTATAATCTTCCTAACTTCCTTGTCAACCTATTCCAGCCTTTAATCATTAGCAATCTGTCACAGCTACAACTTTTAGATTTGGAGGGACGTAGAAAATTAAACACATTCTTGCTGTTGCACTTAGAATGCCTTCTTGCAGTAAATAGGTACACTCCTTCTCCCCTCTCAGCCATTTAGATACCATGAAAATCATTCATAGCTGGAGCTTATAGACTGGAAAAAGGCATAATAATTTATAAACCTTCCTCATACTGTTGGCATCTGGTTACAACAGAAACACTTGTACACAGAGTGTTGTAGAGGTTTAGGTAATCTCTCTGATTTCCATTGTCTACTCGTGTCATCTGTAGCATTTAAACAAAATAGGAAGTTTAAAGGTTTAAATCACCTTCTTGATTTATTTGTTTATTTATTTATTTTACTATCAGGCTACCACAGATGGTCAATGTATTTTTAGGAAACACCAAAAGGGGGTGAAGGTAATTTATATTGCTATTCTTCATGTTCTATTTTAATTTAACCCCACCCATGTTTATTCTTTGGCTGCTAACCCGTCATTGCTGTCACCAGTGGCATTGGTTATTGCTTCTGACTGCTGCTTATATTTTCCCTGATGTCTTTGGCAACCTGTCTCAGTTACAGTAGTTATACTTTGAAGGATACATAAATCTAAACAACCTTCCTGGTATCCTTCACAACCTTTTCCCAGTTGAAGTATTTATACGTTAGGAATAACATTTTTGTCTTTACACCTGCTAATTGCATTTGCTTGAAATAGGGCTTTGATGATGATTTTGGGTATGTTTATTAAACGGAAATTAAGTAATGGTAAACTCTTTTCCCCGAACACATTGCTGCAAACCTCACGTGATAATAATAATACTCATGCTAAAAGAACTTATCCCCTTAATTATTTTTACCATTCCTTTTTAAAATAAAAGTTAAGTATTTTTACCATTCCTTTTTAAAATAAAGGTTAAGTATTTTACCATTCCTTTTTAAAATAAAGGTTAAGTATTTTTACCATTCATTTTAAAATAAAAAGAATATTCTTTTATTCTTTTTTTTAGCTTTCTTTTAAAATAAAAGTAATATATATGGGAATAATGAACAAGTACCTCTAATTTATTTTTTTATAATTTTTATTTTTATTTCTAATTACAAGTTTAGTTAAAATTAAACTATTTACAAATTTTATTACTAATGATTTGTGATGTGCATGTATGAGATATTTTTGAATAAATTACTGCCGTAAATCAAATTTATCTTTTAAGTAACAAATATAAATATATAGATCGTATTTTAAAACTTTAATTATTTTGAAGCAATGTTATTTTCTAATGTAATTAACAGTTGCTAAAAATTATAGGTTAGATCTGTTTTTAAAAATTAGTTTAATTTCTAATTATTAAAAGTTAAATGTATTTAAATTTTCTTTCATTAGACTGTGTTGCAATAAAAGTGCTCAGATTGGAATTAAAAATTTGAACTAGCTTTTAAAAAAATTAGTTTAATTTCTAATTATTAAAAGTTAAATGTAATTACAATTTTTTTTCATTAGACCGTGTTGTGATAAAAGTGCTCAGATTGGAATTAAAAATTTAAATTAGCTAAGGAGGACAGTAAATTTTTAATTAAAGTTATTTAGTTTAAAAGTAATTAACTGTATACCATATTCTAGGGCTTACTCACTTTAAGGACGTTCTGATCTGAAATGCACTTAATTATGGCTAATCAGTTAATGATTCTTTACACTATCTTGAGTAGGGTTGGATTATGTTTACATATAAGTGAAAAGATATTTATGACTTATTTTGTACATGTTAGATTGTTATCTAGTTAATCTGTATACTCCTTGGTATTGATTCTTTATGCATAATAGTGATTCTTCGTTGTTCATATTTCCCTCTTATTTAATTGCACTTTTAGGGTAATTTTATGTCTAGATATATTTTGGATATGATGGGAACCCAAATGTTTAAGTTACTTCCTTTTGATAGCCATGGGTGGTAGACTGTTAGACTTCCAGAGGCGATGGGAACCTTTTGTGTGTGTTGAATATTCTCATGATTAGACCTTTGAATTCCATTGATTGTGATTCTATTTTGAGCTCATGGGTGTACCTTGTTCCATGGTTTCCTTGCATTTTGGTGGTAATCATGAGCAAGATGGTACATGCCTTGCATGTGTTTTCATTTTATGGCCTTTATGTTTGGTACACCCCTTGTAGTTGTGAGCTTTGTTGTGGAACTGTTGGGGAGGGTGGCTCTTCATGGGGGCTGGCGCACAAAGGGGCTATTAGGGTAACCCATGGAAGAGTTTCCTAAACAAGTGATAATATAATTAATAAACTAGTGGGTTTGGGTAGCTAAAACATTAAACAAGATTAATGATGTGCCTCACCCATACCGTTAGTGCTTTCACAGACTAAGGATGGGATGAGAAGACCTTATTGGTAAGATCACTACCTTGTCCTCATGAAAGGTAAGTGGTCCCGCATGAGTCACCCTATGGAGCGGTGCCTTGAGATAGGCTGCCTGGATAACCATAGATGGAGGCAGTACTTTGTGATAGGTTGCCTAGATAATCCATGTAAGGCCATGCGATGACACTCTCCCATAGTATCCATTTACCCTTCTTTCCTTGATAGCCTCTGGAAGTGTTGATGTACTTATTGATGTACTTGTTGATGTACTTATTGATGTACTTATTGATGTACTTGTTGATGTACTTATTGATGTACTTATTGATGTACTTGTCGATGTACTTGTCAATGTACATGATGATGTACTTGTCGATATACTACTTGATGTACTTGTTGATGTACTTGTCAATGTGCTTGTTGATGTACGATGGGATGTTGTTCTATGTCAGTGTTGATGTTAGTCTCTTTTACTTGATCTTGTTGGATGTGGACCCTTTCTTGTCATTTCCTAGCATGGGGGGTGGACCTTCGGGTCCACATGGTCAGGTGGAATGTGCTATGCACCCATTGGGTTCCCAAGATGTGTTCGCGATATAGATGCGGATGCAGAGTTCCAGGGCTTCATTTGGATGAAGACTCTCCTCCATTTTGTACCATAAACTTCATCTATGTACTCAATGTATTCTTTTTGATGATATAAGGGAAGCTCTATTTAATGTACCATTGTATCTATGATGTGTTCTATATGTGGAAATATGCTCCACAATTGTAACATGAAACTAGGAAATGAGTCGCAATAAAATATTGTATCTCTCTTATAATTATGGTTGAATGTATGTTATTCTTATGTTTCTCTTTCGCTTTCTTTTGGATAAAAGTTTAGTGTTTGTAATGACCGTTCCTTGTACCCCAGAGGACGTAGATAACTTTGCAAATGCATAATTGCTTTCCATGTTAAGATTGTCCATTTCCTACTTATACAATGTTTCACATTCAAAAAAAAAGTGCAGTGTTTTGATGTCCTTTGGGGTTTACTTGGCGGGGCATTACAAAAGTGGTTTTCACTAGAGGACGATTTTTCTCTTTACTATTTTTGATCATTTTTTCTAAATTTTTTTGGATCTTTATTTTTTTTATTTTTTTGTTGTTACTAAGACGCCTGTTTGCAAGGTTTTCGCCGAAGTAACCATTTTTAGGACTTTTTCTAATTTTTTGGATTTTTGGTTCTGTACCTTGAAAGATTTAGGCATAAAACTTTTTGAGATGGGAGTTGTTCATGGGATCCTGCAGAGGTTCTCGTTCAGGTGTTGATAACTGATATGCCCTTGATTTATAGCTTGATGTGATGACAAAAGGTCCTAACCAATTAGGTTTGAACTTTCCTTTGTTGCTTGGGTTTGGGAAATTCTTCCTTATTTTCTTTTAAGACCAGTTCACTGACTTGGAACTTCCTGCTTCTAATTTTCTTGTTGTAGCTCCTTTTGAGTCTATTTTGATAGACTTGCAAATGATTCAAAGCATCTATATGTCTCTCATCCAGTAGCTCTAGCTCATTCAATCTTGACACTTGATACTCTTCATCCGTGATGAGGTTTTGTAGTGATATCCTAAGGGATGGGAGATCAATCTCAATGGGGAGTACCACTTCTGATCTGTAGACCAAGGAAAAGGGGGTGGCACCAGTGGGTGTGTAGATGCTGGTTCGATACACCCAGAGGGCGGGATTAAGCTGCAGATGCCAGTCATGACCTACGTCATTGAATATTTTCTTGAGGATTTTCAAAATGGTTTTGTTTGTAGCTTCTGCTTGGCCATTGCCTTGGGGATAGTATGGGGTGGAAAAGTGATGTTGGATTTTGAATTTATCGCATAAGTCACAGACTTCCTAATTTTTGAATGGTCTCCCATCATCTGAGATAATGGCTTGTGGAACACCATAGCGGCATATGAGGTAATTCAAGATGAATTTTGAGATTTGCTTTCTAGTGATATACGCCATGGGTATAGCTTCCACCCACTTTGTGAAGCACTCAGTTGCAGTTATGATAAATTTGTGGTCATTGGATGAGGTGGGTGTGATTTTTCCAATGAAATCAAGTCCCCACTGCAAGAAGGGCCATGGTGTGATGATAGGATGAAGCTCTTGAGCTAGAGCATGGATGAGGTCACCATGCTGCTAATGTTGTAGACACTTTCTAGCATGATCATGTGCTTCCCGTTCCATTGTGGGCCAATAATACCCCATCCTCAGCAGTTTCTTGGCTATGGTCATTCCACTCGAGTGTGAACCACAGATACCATTATGTACTTAGGTTATGGTGGTTAATGCCTCGTCAGCATTTAAGCAATGTAGTAAGCTACCTTCTATGCTTCTACGGTATAGGGTATCACCTACGATGACAAATCTAGATGCCTTTTTAACAAAGGTTCATTTTAGGTTTGATGGCAGGCCAGCGGGTATAACTCCTATGCGAAGATAAGTATAGATATCATGATACCAAGGATCGCCAGGACCAACGATTTCACACACATTTTTTTATTCCAGTACCTCGAATGTTAGAACAAGAAGCTGCTCAATCAAGAATTCATATTTTGGAACGTTGTTAGGGATGTCCAGTAGGGACCCAATTGTTGCCATGGCATCTACTGCTCTGCTGTTGGTTCTAAGAATTTGCTCAAATGTTATTTCGATGAAGGATTCTTTAAGGTCTCCACCAATTTCTTGTATGGAGTGAGCTTGTCATCCTTAGTTTAATATTTATTATTGACTTGATTTATAATCAACTGAGAGTCTCCATACACTTTTAGAGCTATGATGTTCCATTGCACTGCTATTATGAGACCTATAGTCAAATCCTCGTATTCCATGATGTTGTTGGTGCAAGGAAATGTCAGTTTGTATTACCTTGGTATGCAATCCCCTTGTGGTGAAGAAGACACCCGCTTCTGATTTGTGCTGCATGTATGAGTCGTCGAAGTATAGTTTCCAGTGATTAGCTACGTTGAGGTTTGTTCATGGTGTTTTTATGCACTTCTCAACATAGGCAGTGCATAGGCGCACTACCTCTCTTGAAAGACAATTTCCCACAATCGAGTTGCAGAACACTATCCCAAGGTCTCTCGGATGTCAGGTCACGATGGTGCTTAGATACCTCAGTAGTTTGATGTGATTTGTTGGAATCACAAGGAGGCCTTACAGAAATACAAAGTGTGGATGCAAAGCATGAAGTTGGATCTTTGAAAAGGATTTCTTAGCATGAAAGCAATTATATGATAGCTGTAGGTTCAAACAGCAATCTCAAACTCCATCTAGTTGTTAAATTTTGCTTTATAAAGTGCAATGAACCTTGGTATTGTTCAGTTTCTAAAGAAAGTGAAAAAAGAGCGAAGGGGAAGAAAAGTTCCTAAGCCTAAAGCTTGCTGCGAACAGTGATAATGGAGTCCCTGCAATGGACAATTCCTTCAAAACAATATCACACTTAACCAGGGATTTCACAGTATCATGGAAATTGTGCAATCTTCTAAGGGCTGCAAATTTTTATCCTTCATGCACCATATACATGCATGAACTAAAGATAAGTGTTTTAGGCAGCTTAAATTAGGTCCAGGCTAACTTTGCAAAGCTATCTACCTTCAGCAAACAACAAAAAGTATGGACTAAGGGATCATCAACAAAGCAGGAATTTTCATGAACAGCCAACAACATTCCTAAGATTATCCAAATAACATGAACAGCTAACTAAACAACAAAGAGATCTAAGCTAACATCTAATATTGGAGAAGTGAATCAATAGACATGAGAGAAAATAAGGAAATGCACCAAGTCAATGCTATTTCTCATAAATTTCAGCAGCATGCCTTTACAACAACTCAACTCTCTCTTTGCAAATGGGAGGAGTGCTCTATTTATAGCTTTTCAAAAAACAAAATGAATGGCCAAGATTCGTTTCCATTGTGTGGCCACGATTCATTACAAATTAGGGTTTTACCTACCCCCAAATAGATTTACAATTAAAAAACATCTTTTATCTTTTCCCTATTTTGTCATCTAGTGGATGACACTATTTGCATTTTCGTCCTGTAGCTAATTACTGTTTCTTTGGCTGTAGCTACTTTTCTGGGGGTCTTCTTCCTCAGCTGGGCTGTCTGGTTGCTCTTCGGAGGCTACGTGTTCAATATACTTGAGGATTACGGCCTGGAGCTTGTCGATCTCGAGGATTTCACATCTCAACACCTGGTAGCTCCATTCTTTGGCATTCTCTTCCAGCCGCTTCCAGTCCTCATCATATTTTGAGCCCTGATCTCTAAAAAGCTCTGATCTATCGAAGGCACGGGCAGTGAAACTCAAGAAGCCCGTTGTGATATCTCCGACTGTCCCGTCCTTCATCCTTTCCTCAAAATACGACCTGACCTTTCCTGCATCCAATTGCACCGTGGGCATGTCATGGCCCGTCATTAACTTAAGGTACTCGGCGCATTCTGCTTGGATTTCTTTGATCCATGCAATATCTGGATCCACCCTACCTTGGATCTGTTCCATCCTTTTCTTGCGGTTGATTAGGTCTCTGCGCCATATGTCAACCAACCAGTGATCCTCCTTCTTTAGTTCTAGCTTTTCTTCCCACATGCTCTCTGGCATTTGAAGGATGGCCTCAACCTTCAGAAAGGAAAAGTCATAGATCACAGGGAAGTTGGTGCAGAGTTTCTTCGTGCTTTCCAAGGATTGAATCAAGTCCAGGAACTTGTTGGCTATCTGCACGGCCAAGCTGATCCCTATGTTTACGACCTTCGCAACCTGCTGGAACCAATCCTCTGTGGTCTTCTCTAAGTTTTTCCTCCTCTCCAGCTTATCTATTTGCTCCTTGGAGAGTAGTTGTGGCGTGGCCATCGAGGTAGTGGGGAGGTCGTCTATTGAAGACCACTACTGGATGTAGTCGGTTAGGGCAGCAACCTGCGCCTTTAGCTCATCTTTGGTGATCTTATCCTACTTAATCAAATGCACCACCGTGGCCACTGACTCCTCCAGATGTCTGACCTTCTGTTCCCTGGTGGCTGTCCTTAGGTCGATTGTGGAGATATTGTAACTTACTCTGGCCTGGCCAATAGTTGACATTGCTACTTGTGCAGCCCGTGAGCCAGAAGCGTCCATGGTTATCCTGGAATGGACCTTAGGCTTCTTCTCCTTCTTTGTCATGGCTAGAGATCGAGCCAAGATAGCCTCCAATCTCGACCTCGGGTCGCTCAGGACAGGAGTAGTCTTTTCAAGTTGCTTTTCCAGCCAGTCAAGCATGGCAAATTTGTCCTTGGGTGTATCATGGCTGCCTTCACCCGTCTCAGCCAGGGGCAAGACTTCTGCCTCCTTTTCCTTTTTAAGCTCTTCCTTTTCCCTGGAAGCATCCTCCTTGTCAAAATCTTGATAAAGCATGAGTTGTTTAATGGGTGCCTTGGTGGATACTATCTGGGCGGGATCTTGTTCTTTTGCTGTCTCCTCTTCCTTCTTTTCTTCAGTGGCCTCAGGTTCTGGGCTCTTCACAATGTGGGTCTCCGCCTCAGTGATATCCCTTTTTGGTTGCTCTTCTTGTGGCTATCCCTGTTCACCACGTGGCGACTGTTCTGCCTCTTCTCCAACATCCTTCGGCTGCTGAGCCAATTCTTCTTTAACGTCATCATCAGAAACCCTAATAATCTCCTTGGTGCCTGAGCCATCCTCTCCATCCCCACTCTCAGAGGAGCCTGTTTCTTCTTCTTCATAGGCAACCTTGTCGACGGTTCTATGCTCATATTCAGGTTGCTCATAATAATCATCGGCCTCCTCCCCAATAGGCATTGAAGCCTCCTGTTCCAGCTCCTCCATCTCCTTGGAAATCTGCGTTGTGGCCTCCATGGCCGGCGGACCTGTTGGTGGTTGCGACGGCTGAGCAGTTGCGAGGGCTTGGGCGAGGGCAGCCTGAAGAGCAGGGTCCATTAGGAGTTGTGAGAGCTCGGGGGGAAGATTCTGTAGGTGCCGTGTAATGGCCTCGGGCATGCTAGAAAGGGGAACAAGCGAAGGTATTATTGTCAGAGGCAGGGAGGTGATGGGCGACATGGCAGCAGCAGAGGAAGGGGAAGTGGTCATGCTCAAGGAAGAGTCAATATTGACTATGGACCGGGCCGGGGGCGAAGAGGCGAGGTGGACTGAAATATCCACCGCCTGGGGAGATGAGGCGGCTGCGGCCTGAGAGGCAGGCAGCACACTAGTTGGGGGAGGAAGGAGCAAAGGAGGCTGCGCCTCTTTTGTGATTACTGTCTTTTTAAGATTCTTGGGAGATGAGCCTCCCATATCCTTTATTGCTTGTTCTTTGGGGCCCCCGGACTGTGCTGTTTCTGCTTCTTTTCTCTTCTAGGACCTGGTGATGGGGGGAGACTTAGAAGTCTCACCAGCTGATGGGGAGGCAATATCCTCTGTGGCGCTTAGCTCACTTTTGAGCGATTCATATGTTAGAGTTACTCCTTGTTGCCCCAGTTGTGCCACCTGCCCATCAACCCACTCCTTAGTGCGAGCTATGATTGGCTGGGTGATGGTATCCAGGTCCTCGACCTCTTGCTCGTCCCAATCGATGGAGGGGATTGCCAGGTCGGCAACCGCAGGGTACCTCGGGTGCACAAGGGTGGACTCATCCTCCCCAAGCTGATCAGGCACTGGAAACAGCTGCACCCTCCTTAAAAACTGCACCGTCATTCACATGTAGTGCCTCTTTCGGACCTCCTTATCATCTCTACAATCTGCCCAAAAATCTTCAACATGGTACTGGTGGGCGTATGCCGGCCCTAACGCTTTCCTGACGTGGCCGTGGGGGTCCATCCGTGGGCAAGCTGTGTACCATTCAAAGTTGTATTCCTTGAGTTCCTTTTCTGAGTTGCCAGTGCATTGAGATGTTTGCAGTCGATACTGGCCCTGGTCGAGGATCATGGGATAAGGGATCCCTGCTACGTGTTTCTAGCTGAAGACCGCCTGAATATGTTGGAGCTGCCGGGAAAGCTCCAGGAGAATAATCCTATCGTTCAGATACCTGGGCAACTTGTTCGGCCGTTCCATGAATCCCTGGGCACGGATATAAGTGAACTTGGGGAATTGAATGTATAAGAAAGCATACTCCTTCAGGAGTGCCCTAGCGCTGTGAGTTACCCTTCTCTCGAAGTCCCCGGCTATTAATCTGATAATATAGCCTATGAAGTCATCATTGACCCGACGGTACTCCTTTTTGAAGTAGCGGTATTGTAGCTGAGGGTATTGGTCAAAAGGCTTAAGCCCTCGTTTGTGATCCCCATCCGGCGCCATGAAGAGTCCACTATATTACCTCTGACCCGCCAAGGAGTACACCAGGTACGAGGTCATGTAGAACTTGTTTCTTTTCTTAACATTTGCGAACTGCTCGTGGAAGAAGTTGCTGATGATACTCCCCCAGTCAAATGAGATCTTGATTTTCACATCTTCATTTCCTCGTATGATTTGCTCAATATAGTAAGCCATCCACTCCTGGAAGTAGGCGGCTGCTGGGAGGCCCATGACCCTGCTTAGCATGGTCACCAAGTCGTGATAGTCCTCGTGGAAGTCGCTACGGAACAGCTCTTGGGGAACTTTTGCAGTGTTGCCCCGCTTCTCCTTCAACCAGTAAACGTTGATTGACTTCTTGATGTTCAATGGATTGGCATCCCATTCCGCCTGACACTACTCCAAAGTGGGGACTTGCATATGTGGGAATGTCGGAATGTGGAATGTGTTTATAATTCCTTCCGGAGACATGTCGGCAAGGATATTCCCTTCTTTGTCCACGATTGTCTGGGTATCCGTCTGGTAGGCTTCTCGGCAAGCCATTACCAGTTCAGGTGCTATTAGAGACGGAGGGAAGCCGGCAGCTTTGGCAATTCCACTTTGGCGTATCAATCAGGCGTTCTTTGTCTTAGGGTCGACCTTGACCCTCTGGGTGAACTCATCAATGTCCACCTGGCCTATATTGGTGTCCGAGATCTCTTTCCAGTCAGTCAAGACCTTCGACTGGAGCAGTTCACCCTAAAATTAGAACTTCATTTGGTCTTTGTCATCCTTCCCACGGGCGGCCCTTCCGGATTTCTTACCCTTGTCCTTTTCGGTAGAGGCCCCTGAAGTTCCTGCGGCCGATTCCATATATCCTACAGGCAAAGGGCGAGGTCAGCACAACAAAACACCGAAAAAGTTAATGTTAGTCCGTATTGTGAGCACATTATATAACTAACCATTCAAATGCATCATAAATTTAATTCTCAGACGATATCGATTTCATTTTAGGGCAAATAAGCAATCCGGGCCCAGAGGGCCAGACTTCCCTGGCAGGAATGCTACCAGGAAGGGAAAACATGACCGAAAGCTCCCGGGGACCCCGCTGGTCAGATTTTGATGTTCTAAGAGACTCATGATGGAGAAAGGCCTGATTTAGGACGTGGGTCGAAGTCAGATTTTCAATTTGGATTGATTTGGATCGATTTGGGGAGCTCCGGGGGTTTCAGGCCGGAAGGTAGTCAGGCGAAGGAAGCCGGCGGCGGTGGACACCAGACGGAAGTCCGGCAGCGGAAGCCCGGAGGTTGGAACCCGGAAAGCAAAAAGACGGCCGCCATCAGGTTTGGTTTTACATTTTAGACCGGACGACATTTGGATCACCGGGAGCCAGAGGCCTGGTGGACGCGTAGCGAAGGCCGCCGCATGTTATTAGATCATTTTGAACGGCGGCGGCAATGAGGAAACCAGGCTCTGGTCCATGGGAGGACGCAAGGGGATGGCCGCAGGGAGGCTACGACAACCCACAGGCGACGGTGGCGAAAGCGACACTGGGACCCGGGAGGCGGAACATCGCGAGGTGCAGGCCGCCGCAGCAATTTAGCAATGTTTTCAACGGCGGCGGCGAAAGACAAACCGGGACCTGACGACTAGAGAGATGGGATACGGAGGCCGCCGCGTGGTACAGATAGTGACGGCGAAGAGGCCCCCGGGGCCGAGGAGGCGGGGCGCCGCGGGATGACGGCCGCCGCGAAGGGTTTCGGTAGGCTCGGGCGATGGCGGTGGCGAAAAGACCCGCGGAGTCCGGAGATCGGGCACCCGGCAGGGTTCCGCCGTGAGCGATGGCGGAACTATCACAGAGTTTCGGGGACGGAACTCCGGACGGCCGAGCCCGAAGGGTCGCGGAGCAGTGAGGAGGACGCCGAAAGACACCGGTCATGAGCAAAAGCGGCGAAGGCAGACGGCGAAGGCCGGAGCGGGACCCGGAGGGCGGGGAGCCGACGGAGGTTCGCCACTGAGGTTAGTTTAACGCGGCAAAGAGCGAAAGGCACTCCGGGGATGGAATCCTGATGACCCGGGCCCGGCTAGAGAGGCGGCCGTTGGTATACATTTTGCGCGTTATGGAGCGGCGAAGGAGGCGACCGAGCCCGAGGGAGCTGGACGCCCTGCGTGAAGAACATCCACGCAACGGGCGAGTTCCGGGCCGAGAGGGGGAATCATTGCGACGAGTTTGGGCAAATTTGAGGACATGGGTTTCTAGCGCGATGAGGCGATGTTCATTTTCATCCAATTTAATTCATTGCTCATTTTAACCAAATTCTCAAAAAGATCGAAAACAGCGAGAGGGCGAACGAGGATGGCCTACCTGCAACTCGCTAAGCGGGTAGGTGATGGGATCCAACGGTGAAGTCGACGGAGCGAGGTTGATGCCGATGATCGCGTTGATGCAGACTACAGTGGGCTCCAATTCAACCACTGCTCCAATTTGCTCGAATTCGCCAAGTGAAAAAGACATTGGGGACCACAGTTTATATACCCCTCGCCACTAATGCCTGCATTAAATGCCTCATATGACCACGCCAAAAGTTGGTGAGATTCAAATTCGAGTCGGCGGCGGCGAGGGCCTTGGGATCCGGCTGGCGGGAGGCAGCGCAACGACGGCCGCCGCATGAAATTTCGGTGATTTTGACGATGGCGGCGAAGGGACGCACGGGGCCCGGAGGGCGGGGCGCCGTGAAGAGTTCGCTACCGAGAGAATTTGCTTTTCATTGTGACGGCGGCAGCGAGCAAGACCCCAGGGGCTGAAGGGACAGGCGGCTGACACAGGGTCGTCATCACGGACGGTGATCCTGGGACAGAAGTCTGGACACGGACTTCCGGATCCCGGGGCCCGAAGGAGCAGGGGCCGGCCGAGAAATCCCTGAAGACCTACGGACGGTAAACGGCTGGGCAGGTTCCGGCAGGCGGGAAGATGCACGGGAAACGTCGCTGGGACGGAAAATGAAGGGGGGAAACCCGATAAGGGAACCCTGAAGGCCCAGGCCCGGAGGGGCGCAGGGCCGTCCCAAAGCCCGAAAGGCCTAAGGAACCCACAAGGCCCTGGAGGGCACCAAAATTTAAAAGGGAAACCACAGTCGATCTTAGGATGAAACTTTAGGGTAGTATCGACCATGCAAAACGTTAAAAAAGAGGGGCACGCAAAATGAGGTGGCCCCGACAGACCCGAAAAGGTGAAAGAAAAGAGGGTCCCCGTTCCCAACGGGGCGTGTGTGCTGAGGGCACAACAAATGGCGACTCCGTTGGAGAATGCTCCAGAGCATTCTAAGGATAAATATTCATTCAGGACCCAGAATCTCTGGTTTCGCAGACCAGAAACGGCTTCCAAGGATGAATCCGGGAGAACGAGATCCTTAATTGGGTCAGCTTACATGACATCTCGAAAGTGTGTGCGAAGTGAGTTCATTCCTTTCCTAGGGATAGTAACCAAGGTTATTACTCGAACCAAGTGAGCTACATAAGTTGCCTAACACCAAAAGTAACCTGGACATTGCCCCGCTGCCAGTCAAGCGTCCATAGCCCCGGCGGAGTTGTCGCTACAATCTCATGGATATTGCTCTACTACCGGTCGGGCGTCCATAGCCCCGGTAGAGTTATTCGAACACCCATACGGTCATTTATTTTCTTTTTTCAGAGTTTTTTTTCTCTCTTTTTGCTTTGATATTTCATTTCTCTTTTACCGTTTAGCTCAACCGAGTAAGCAGTCAAGCCTATAATGGGTTTGAGACTGCAGTGGTCACTAGAGTAGACTTAAGATTTTTCACTCACTTGGGTGTCGTGACAACCATAGCACGGTCCTTCAGAATTTATTGTTATGTGATTTGTGCGAGATCTAAGATGTGGATAAGAAGATCCGGTGAAGGGTCGAGTTCTGAGCAAAATTCAGACAGGGAAATCATTCACGGACAGCTCTGCAAAGACCGATAGTCTAGAGTGAATGTTTAGCCAGAGAACACAAAGAATGGACAGCAAAGTGAACCGCTTGTTAGGCAAGCACGGCCACCACAAAGGAGCGGGAAACCTCTCTCAAAAACAAAACTGCCGGGAGGGAGAAAGCAAAAAGCGACGCAAACAAAACGCAATAAGCAAGAAAGCAACTACTCTAACCTATGCACAGGTATTTACAGCAAAGAGCTCGAAGGAGCTCAAGCTTGGAAGTAATGCTTCAAGTGCTGCCCGTTGACTGGCAACGGGACGTTTTCACCGGTTAAGTTTTTTAAGCCGAAGGCATTATCTCCCAAAATCTCAGCTATCTGAAAGGGGCCAAGCCAAAGCTTGTCGAATTTATTGTGTCCCCCTTTCTTTTCATGGGCATTGTCCCAATATAAGACCAAATATGCAATCCTAAAGGCCTTAATTTTGGCTCGGCGGTCGAACCATCTCTTCACTACGCCCTAATGTTTGGCAAAATTTGCTATCGCGTGGTCTCGAACTTCCTCTAAATGTAACAGTTCAGCTAAACGAGCTTCCCTACGATCTCCTCCTTCATAGAAATTGTTGATGAACTGAAGAGTCAGAATTTTCAGGTGGATAGAGAATATTGGCTCAAGACCATAGACAAGGTGGAATGGGGAATCACCAAGGGCAGCCTTATGGCGGGTGCGATCAGCCCAAAGGGCGAAACAGAGCTGGGTATGCCAGTCCTTAGGATTCCTATCTAGCAGCCTTTTGATCACAGTAATCAAGTTCTTGTTTGTGGACTCGGCAAGGCCATTGCCCTGAGGGTAGTAATTGGATGAAAATTTGGGGGCAATCCCATAGTCGAACGCCCAGCTAGCAAATTTTAAAGAAGCGAAGGTAGGTCCATTATCACATACTAGAGCATACGGACAACCAAAGCGATTTAAAATGAAACTTTCTAAGAAATCAGTAACTACTTCAGTTGTACGATGCTTACAAACTATTGCTTCCGTCCATCTAGTACAATAATCAGTGGCGGTCAGAATGTACCTGTGTCCTGCAGATGATGGAGGGCTTACCAGACCGATGAAGTCGAGACCCCATTGTGCAAAAGGCCTTACCTCCAGCACGGGCTGCAGTGGGACAGCAGCATTTCTCTCTCTGGTGGTAGCGGTCTAGCATGTATGGCATGAACGAACATGGCCATGGGCATCTTTGAAGACAGTTGGCCAATAGTACCCTGCCCTTAATATCTGATGTGCCATAGAAGAACCCGAGCCATGGCCTGTACCAAACTTATCATGAAACTCCCTTAGAACACGTTCTGCTTCCTCCTTGCCGAGGCATCTTAGATAAACGCCCTCATGATTCTTCTTATAGAGAATGGACCCCTGTAACATATAACCATTGCTTTTCAATCTGAGGGCCCTCTTTTGGACTCCTTATAGATGCGACGGACACTTATGATTGAGCAGATAATAAACGACATCTTGGTACCACTCTCCCGGGGAGACATCTTCAAGCTGATATTGTTGTACCGTGAGTTCAGGTCCAGCCTCTGTTGCTGTTTCGGCCATTGTACGGGTGAGTGCCTGCCCTCTTACCAATTTCATTGGTTGGATCTCCATATCATATTCTTGGAGCAGGGTGACCCACTTGGCCCTCCGTTCGCCCAACTCGTTTTGCATGAGAAGCGTTTTGACTGCTGGGTCAGGGACGATTGCGAACACCTTGTTGCGTAGAATGTAGTGTCTAAATTTCTTTACTCCCCTAACGAGAGCGTACGCCTGCTTTTCTATGTTGTGGTAACGCAATTCAGCATCTTTGAGGGGTGCGCTCATGAAGGTGATTGGATACTCATTTCCTTCGTCATCCTTTTGGGTCAACATACTGGCACAAGAATGCTCTGAAGCAAATGAATAGATATAGAACGGCTTCAGATAATCTGGACTGACCAACACAGGCGCCTCAGCAATGGCTCGTTTGATCTCCTCAAAGGATTGTTTGGCCTCTAGCGTCCATTTAACTTTAGCGTCTTGCTTGAGCATGGTATTGAGAGGTTTGACTATTTCCGCGAAACCGGTGATGAATTTATGGATGAAATTGATCTTTCCGAAGAAAGACTTTAATTCCTTCTTGTTGTCCGGGGGCTGAATCTTGAGTAGCGACTCAATGCGTTTAGAATCAATGGAGATTCCTTGCTCTGAGATGATGTGCCTGAGTAATCTACCTTCAGTCACTCCAAAAATGCACTTCTTGGGGTTGAGAGAAACCCTGAATTCCCAGCATCTCTGAAATGCTTTGCATAGGTCGGAGACGTGATCACCTCGCTTTTTGGAGAATATAGTCAAATCATCCATATAAATGATTATACATTTGCCAATCAGGTCCTTAAAAGCGATATCCATGGCACGTTGGAAAGTGGCGCCGGCGTTGATGAGTCCAAACGGCATTCTCCTGTACACAAATGTCCCCCACTTGGTGGTGAACGCAGTCTTGTGGCGATCCTCGTATTGTACCATTACTTAATTATATCCAGAGTATCCGTCGAGGAACGACATCATCTGGGAGCCGTTGACAATTTGTAGCACTTCATCCAGTGAAGGTACCGGATAGTTGTCCTTTTCTGAGGCGCATTTGAGATTGCAGAAATTCACGCATAATCTGATCTCTCCATTCTTTTTCCTGACTGGGACCAAGTTAGCCACCCACGTGGAATGCCTAACGAGAAAGATGATCCTTGCTGAAAGTAATTTCTGCACTTCTTTGTAAACAATAGGTTCTAGCAAGGCATTAATAGGGCACTGCCGTTGGCAAAATGGCCTCACTTCTGTCTTCAGAGGGATGGTGTGCATGATGAAGATGTGTCGTATGTTTTCAAGTCTTCGTAACTCCATGCCACCACGTCAGGATATCTGCATAAAGCATCTGTGATTCCCCTCTTCTCTTCGAGTGTGCATACCTTTCAAATAAAAACATTCTTGGTATCCTTGGCCGTTCCTAGGTTGTGAGCGTTGCACTGGCTGCTTATAGCCTCCTTTTTCGTTTGCCAGTCCTGATCCCTGATCTGATTCAAATTGAATACATGCTCCAGCTGAACCATGCCTCTGGGGATCATGTTGGTTTTCAGATTGATAACCCCTTCTATGTCCAACTCAGCCTCCTGTGGATCAGCTTCATCGATGATTTGGGCAGCAAAGACGTCAGAGCTTGTGATGAACTGGAGGATATGCTTATTGTCATTGAAAACCTGCAGGTGGGTGACATTGTCCGGGACCGATGGCGTAGATGTCAGCTCAACAGTGAACTTCTTAAGCCCTGACAAGGAGAGGGGCTGTAACGTGTTGGCTGCTTGAGCCAAGGCATCCGCTGTGCGATTCTGAGCACGAGGGATCAGTTGTATGTTGACCACATCTAGGCCCTCTAGGAGATCCCACACCCTGTGTCTATAATTGGTGAGTCTTCAATCATGGCAGGAGTAAAATTTCATGACCTGCTTAACCACAAGTGCGGAATCCCCGAAGACCTGCAGTACTTTCACATTTTTCCTCAAGGCCATAAGAAGGCCAAGGACCAAGGCCTCATATTCTGCCATGTTATTGGTGCAATAAAACTGCAATCGATGGGCAGCGAGGAATGTCTTACCCGTTGGACTGATGAGTTTGATCCCCGCTCCAGCTCCTTGTCTTGACTTTGACCCATCGAATCGGAGCGTCCAGCACTCAGAGGATCTCGCCTCTTTGGGTTTGATTGAGTCTTCGTTTTCTTTTGGCTGGACAGCGGGCCTAGTGATCTTAGGAAGGCTTTCCGGATCAAGGCAACGATCAGCAGGTGGTCCTGGTGTTTTCTTTGGTGTTCCCGTCAGAGGAGCAGTGGCTTTCTCAACATGCTCGACTGCTGCTTGACACAAACAACAGTCAAATTCAGAGTGAGCCGCATTGTGTACCCTACACCAGTTCGGCAATAATAGGTCCTGGAAATTCATTCTAGCTCCTAGGCTGAGCTGATCTCTTGCACATTTTTCCATAAACTCCTAGAAGCCATCGAATAATCCCTAGTTGTCATCTTTATCTGGCTTATCATCAGCTTCTACCAACATTTCTTCATCTGGGGGCATTTGTTCGGAACCCGCCGAAGGACTGCATAATACCAGCAATACCTCATCTACCCGTTCTTCCTGAAGCTCAAGCTCATTTTGGTAAGCAAAAGGGCGATAATTCCCTAAGTCGGTCTCAGCGAACAACACCTCGCTGAGATTATTGTATTCTGTGATCATATATTTCATCTAGGGTTCATGGTCAATACGAATCTGATTTGGCAGCCCCTTCCACGGCAGCCACATGTGAGACAAGTCGGTGGCGGTATATCCATTCAGCGCCTTGGTGAACTCTCTCCCCAGAATGATTCCATAAGCATCATGTATGTCTACCACTTGGATGTCCACAACTTGCTGTATCCGGGGGTCCACAGCGATTTGCATGGGGATGCAGTTTATTTCGCCTACGATATTAATCTCTGTTTTGTCCAGTTGGGTGACCTTTCTCTTTGAAGGCGTTGGGGTGATGCCAAGAGCTTTGCATATGGCCAAAGGCATGACGTTGGCAGATGCGCCTGAATTGAGCAGGCAGTTGTGCAAATTCTTGCCAAAGACCCTAATAGTAGTCAGGAACGAGGGAGTTTTCGGTCTTCCTTGGAGGATGCCCACGGGTGTGTCCATTTGAGCTATTTGGCCTTTGTTCCTGTCACTACCTGTATCCTTGGTTTGTTTAAATTGCTGGTCCTTGGGAGGCTATCTACCAGCCCTCTCTGGCTCCTTTTCAGGGTACCTACTAGCTGACTGATTCATGGGCATATGGTTCCTTCTTCCGGTGTTGTCCTGTATCTCTTGTTCCTTCCTGGGCTCCTCAAAGGTTACCCTCTTGGCCGGGGTCTCTTGTGTCGTGCTAGATGAGGGAGTCCCATTTAGAACCCTGAAAAAGGCATGCCTCACGGCGGGAATCTTGAGTAATTCAAAGGCCGACAAACTAATTTTGACCTTCTTGAACTCTTCCGCCACATATTCACCCATTTGCTCGATTTCAGAGGTAAAAGCTTGGCCTATGGGAGAACTAGGGGTTTGACTCTTGGTTTGCCCAGGCAGATTTTGGGGTTGGCTCTGGGGCTGACCTTATGGTTGGTTTTGGGATTGATTTTTGTTGAGATATTGGGCGGGTATATGAGGGAGCCCTGGGTTATTGCTAGCATTTGGATCAGGCGAGGTGGCGAAGTTGTTTGGTGGAGTAGAAGTGGTGAAGGGTCCATCAGCTTGTCTATTCCTAAGGAAATAGGGACTTGACCGTTGATGGAACATGTGGACCTCATCCACAAATGGCTCTTCTTCATCCACCAGACTGTTATCTACTGAATCAAAAAGCTGAGCTAGAGTTGATTCGTTACTCACCTCTTGCGCTTTCTCATCCTCAATAGGAGTGGGCTCTACTTCGGGCTCGTTACAGTCTCCTCGCGGAAATGGCGCCTGATTGACCACCAGACATGAGGAATCGTAGGGCTCCGATAGGACGATGTCCCTGCAGTTAGCATTATCAACAGCATTTTGTACCTCCACTTGGAAGATTTCAGCCGCCGCCTGGAACTCAGGGCAGTCTAGCTCAAAATGCCTGCTGGTTTTATGAAGTCGGCACCATCCAGACAGAGCTGCCTCGGCCAGATACACACCGCTGGATGTTCTGTCATTGCCTGCCGGTTGATCGAATGGCATGGAGACACCGCCGTTGTTGGGCCTGGTGTTCCATGTGCGGTTTTGCCTCTGAGAAGGTCATTTTTCTGTGTTTTGATTGGAGGTCTGCCCCCTCTCATAATTCTGCCCCGAGGAGGTGCCCGCTTTTCGATTATCTCTGTTGTCTCTATTGTCTCGAGACTCTCCACTGTCCCTGTTGAGATTGGCCTGAAAGTTGCGTTAGGAGGCCTGCAACTGATTATTCTGGTTCTTCAGATGCGTCATCTCTGTGGACATTTTCTTAATCATTTCGGTCAGCTCCTCTAACTTGTCTTTCTCGGCTGCACCTCCAGGCGACGGGGCTGGATTTTGGAGAAAAGCGGGCGGGGCTGCCGACTGATTTTGATATGCTGGAGGAAAGTCCGGTCCCGAAAAGTACAACGGTGCCTGGGGCTATTGGGAATATGCTTGCTACTGCGGAGCCATCTGGGAATAGCTGTACTGCTGCTGGGGTTGCAAATAAGACGTCGCGAGAGGTGCATAATTCAACGGCTGCCCCGGATGCGGCACCATGGGCAATTGTGGCACTTGGTTCATGAGAGGAGTTTGGTGAGCAAACGCCTGATTGAGCCCGTGAATTTGCATTGGGTGGGCGACGGGCCCCAAAGAGGGCAGAGGGCCAGATATATTTTGTCCCAAATCTGCACTTGCAATGATAGCTTCTGCATAGGCGGTCAATAAGGTAGCTGGCAGCAGGCACATCCTTTTTACCAACGCTGCCATGAGGTCATCCAGAGCCGCGTAGTAGACCGGTAGAGCAGCCGCATCATTATGGAGGTACGGATCCTGAAGCCTCATGTGAGCCCGATGGAAGTGATCATTGAAGGAGCCAATAGGTTTGTTGACGTCCCTCCTGATGGACATGAACTGCTGGTAAAGGTCAGCGGGGTTGACAGAAATCTTGTACTTTTGTAGGAAGGCATTCTTCATCAGGGTCCATGAGGTGATCGATCCCTGCCGCAGATTGATGTACCAATAGAAGGCCTCTTCTCCCAATGAATGCTGAAAGAGGCGACACGCCACGTCCTCGTGACCCACATGCATTTCGGTAATCGTCGTTTCGAATATCTTGATATGCTCTTCAGCTGTTCTTTGCATGTTACACGGATGGAATTTTGAACAAAAGCCCTCCGGATTCTTGGGCATATCATTGTAAACAGTAAAGTGTATCAGTAAAGGGTTATGCGCAAGCCAAGCCATGGGGGAAGGTGGAGGTGGCACTTGCTGTTGGAGAACAGGGATATGGGGTTGTATTGGCAATACAACCACAATTTGGGGCTGCCCTTGAGCTATGGCTGCCTGGACTGTGCTTTGGGCTGAAAGGGCCGGGAGAGGAGCGAACCCCTGGCTGCCGGAAGGAAGACGTGCAAATGTTGTTTGAGATGGTTGGGTGGAAGATGAAGGCCAGCCAAGTGAAGGTGGAGGTGAAATGGAGGCGGATGGAAAAGAGGAAAAGACGACGCTACTTCCTTGTGCTCGTTTTGCCCTCGTGCGAGGCTGCAAATTTTCAAATTCCCCCTTATTTGGTGCTGATCGTAGAATCCTTTGAAACCTTTCCGGGGAGAATGATCCGATCTGATCCAGCTTCGCTTTATCCCGTAGCTTGGTATTCCGATCATGGCCCTCCTTCTAGCGCCAGTTCTGTTGATGGTGTTTTTATGCACTTCTCAACACAGGCAGTGCATAGGTGCACTACCTCTCTTAAAAGACAATTTCCCACAATCGAGTTGCAGAACACTATCCCAAGGTCTCTCGGACGTCAGGTCATGACGGTGCTTAGATACCTCAGTAGTTTGATGTGGTTTGCTAGAATTACAAGGCGACCTTACAGAAATACAAAGTGTGGATGCAAAGCATGAAGTTGGATCTTTGAAAAGGAGTTCTTAGCATGAAAGCAGTTATATGATAGCTGTAGGTTCAAACAGCAATCTCAAACTCCATCTAGTTGTTAAATTTTGCTTTATAAAGTGAAATGAACCTTGGTATTGTTCAGTTTCTAAATAAAGTGAAAAAAGAGCGAAGGGGAAGAAAAGTTTCAAAGCCTAAAGCTTGCTGCGAACAGTGATAATGGAGTCCCTGTAATGGACAATTCCTTCAAAACAATATCCCACTTAACCAGGGATTTCATAGTATCATGGAAATTGTGCAATCTTCTAAGGGATGCAGATTTTTATCCTTCATCCACCATATACATGCATGAACTAAAGATAAGTGTTTGAGGCAGCTTAAATCAGGTCCAGGCTAACTTTGCAAAGCTATCTACCTTCAGCAAACAGTAAAAAGTATGGACTAAGGGATCATCAACAAAGCAAGAATTTTCATGAACAGCCAACAACATTCATAAGATTATCCAAATAACATGAACAGCTAACTAAACAGCAAAGAGATCTAAGCTAACATCTAATATTGGAGAAGTGAATCAATAGACATGAGAGAAAACAAGGAAATGCACCAAGTCAATGCTATTTCTCATAAATTTCAGTAGCATGCCTTTACAACAACTCAACTCTCTCTTTGCAAATGAAAGGAGTGCTCTATTTATAGCTTTTCAAAAAACAAATGAATGGCCAAGATTCATTTCCATTGTGTGGCCACGATTCATTACAAATTAGGGTTTTACCTACCCCCAAATAGATTTACAATTAAAAAATATCTTTTGTCTTTTCCCTATTTTGTCATCTAGTGGATGACACTATTTGCATTTTCGTCCTATAGCTAATTGCTGTTTATTTGGCTGTAGCTACTTTTCTGGGAGGTCTTCTTCCTCGGCTGGGCTGTCTGGTTGCTCCTCGGAGGCTGCGTGTTCAATATTCTTGAGGATTACGGCCTAGAGTTTGTCGATCTCAAGGATTTCACATCTCAACGCCTGGTAGCTCCATGCTTTGGCATTCTCTTCCAGCCGCTTCTAGTCCTCATCATATTTTGAGCCCTGATCTCTAAAAAGCTCTGATCTATCGAAGGCATGGGCAGCGAAACTTAGGAAGCCCGTTGTGATATTTCCGGCTGTCCCGTCCTTCATCCTTTCCTCAAAATATGACCTGACCTTTCCTGCATCCAATTGCACCGTGGGCATGTCATGGCCCGTCATTAACTTAAGGTACTCGGCGCATTCTGCTCGGATTTCTTTGATCCATGCAATATCTGGATCCACCCTGCCCTACATCTGTTCCATCCTTTCCTTGCGGTTGATGAGGTCTCTGCGCCATATGTCAACCAACCAGTGATCCTCCTTCTTTAGTTCTAGCTTTTCTTCCCACATGCTCTCTGGCATTTGAAGGATGGCCTCAACCTTCGGGAAGGCAGAGTCGTAGATCGCAGGGAAGTTGGTGCAAAGTTTCTTCGTGCTTTCCAAGGATTGAATCAAGTCCAGGAACTTGTTGGCTATCTGCACGGCCAAGCCGATCCCTATGTTTTCGACCTTCGCAACCTGCTGGAACCAATCCTCTGTGGTCTTCTCTAAGTTTTTCCTCATCTCCAACTTATCTATTTGCTCCTTGGAGAGTAGCTGTGGTGTGGCCGTCGAGGTAGTGGGGAGGTCGTCTATTGAAGACCACTGTTGGATGTAGTCGATTAGGGCAGCAACCTGTGCCTTTAGCTCATCTTTGGTGATCTTATCCTGCTTAATCAAATGCACCACTGTGGCCACTGACTCCTCCAGATGTCCGACCTTCTGTTCCCTGGTGGCTATCCCTAGGTCGATTGTGGAGATATTGTAACTTACTCCGGCCTGGCCAATAGTTGGCGTTGCTACTTGTGCAACCCAGGAGCCAGAAGCGTCCATGGTTATCCTGGAACGGACCTTAGGCTTCTTCTCCTTCTTTGTCATGGCTAGAGATCGAGCCAAGATAGCCTCCAATCTCGACCTCGGGTCGCTCAGGACAGGAGTAGTCTTTTCAAGTTGCTTTTCCAGCCAGTCGGGCATGGCAGATTTATCCTTGGGTGTATCATGGCTGCCTTCACCTGTCTTAGTTAGCGGCAAGACTTCTACCTCATTTTCCTTTTCAAGTTCTTCTTTTTCCTTGGCAGCATCCTCCTCCTCGTCAGAATCTTGATAAAGCACGAGTTGTTTAATGGGTGCCTTGGTGGATACTATCTAGGCGGGATCTTGTTCTTTTGCTGTCTCCTCTTCCTTCTTTTCTTCAGTGGCCTCGAGTTCTGGGCTCTTCACAATGTGGGTCTCCGCCTCAGTGATATCCCTTTTTGATTGCTCTTCTTG
This sequence comes from Sequoia sempervirens, assembly GCA_007258455.2. Lineage (NCBI taxonomy): Eukaryota > Viridiplantae > Streptophyta > Pinopsida > Cupressales > Cupressaceae > Sequoia > Sequoia sempervirens. The sequence continues at coordinate 13,070 of VDFB02379052.1, read as the reverse complement.
TGGCTGTCCCTGTTCACCACGTGGTGACTGTTCCGCCTCTTCTCCAACATCCTTCGGCTGCTGAGCCAATTCTTCTTCAACATCATCATCAGAAACGCTAATAATCTCCTTGGCGCCCAAGCCATCCTCTCCATCCCCACTCTCAGAGGAGTCTGTTTCTTCTTCTTCGTAGTCAACCTTGTCGACGGTTCTATACTCATATTCAGGTTGCTCATAATAATCATCGGCCTCCTCCCCAATAGGCATTGAAGCCTCTTGTTCCAGCTCCTCCATCTCCTTGGAAATCTGCATTGTGGCCTCCATGGCCGACAGACCTGTTGGTGGTTGCGACAGCTGAGCAGTCGCAAGGGCTTGGGCGAGGGCAGCCTAGAGAGCAGGGTCCATTAGGAGTTGCGAGAGCTCAGGGGGAAGATTCTGCAGGTGGCGTGTAATGGCCTCAGGCACGCTAGAAAGGGGAATAGGCGAAGGTATTATTGCAAGAGGCAAGGAGGTGATGGGCGACATGGCAGCAGCAGAGGAAGGGGAAGTGGTCATGCTTGAGGAAGAGTCAATATTGACTATGGACCCGGCCGGGGGCGAAGAGGCGAGGTGGACTGAAATGTCCACCGCTTGGGGAGATGAGGCGGCTGTGGCCTAAGAGGCAGGCAGCACACCAGTCGGGGGAGGAAGGAGCAAAGGAGGTTGCGCCTCTGTTGTGATTACTGCCCTTTTAAACTTCTTGGGAGATGAGCCTCCCATATCCTTTGTTGCTTGTTCTTTGGGGCCCCCGAACTGTGCTGTTTCTGCTTCTTTTCTCTTCTAGGACCTGGTGATGGGGGGAGACTTGGAAGTCTCACCAGCTGATGGGGAGGCGGTAACGTCCTCCATGGCGCTTGGCTCACTTTTGAGCGCTTCATATGTTAGAGTTACTCCCTATTGCCCTAGTTGTGCCACCTGCCCATCAACCCACTCCTTAGTGCGAGCTATGATTGGCTGGTGATGGTATCCAGGTCCTCGACCTCTTGCTCGTCCTAGTCAATGGAGGGGATTACCAGGTCGGCAACCGCAGGGTACCTCGGGTGCACAAGGGTGGACTCATCCTCCCCAAGCTGATCAGGCACTGGAAACAGCTGCACCCTCCTTAAAAACTAAACTGTCATTCGCATGTAGTGCCTCTTTCAGACCTCCTTATCATCTCTACAATCTGCCCAAAAATATTCAACATGGTACTGGTGGGCGTATGCCGGCCCTAGCACTTTCCTGACGTGGCCGTGGGGGTCCATCCGTGGGCGAGCTGTGTACCATTCAAAGTTGTATTCCTTGAGTTCCTTTTCTGAGTTGCCGGCGCATTGAGATGTTTGCAGTCGATACTGGCCCTGGCCGAGGATCATGGGATAAGGGATCCCTGCTACGTGTTTCTGGCTGAAGACGACCTGAATATGTTGGAGCTGTTGGGAAAGCTCCAGGAGAATAATCCTATCGTTCGAATACCTGGGCAACTTGTTCGGCCGTTCCGTGAATCCCCGGGCACAGATGTAAGTGAACTTGGGGAATTGAATGTATAAGAAGGCATACTCCTTCAGGAGTGCCCTGGTGCTATGAGATACCCTTCTCTCGAAGTCCTCGGCTATTAATCTGATAATATGGCCTATGAAGGCATCATTGACCCGGCGGTACTCCTTTTTGAAGTAGCGATATTGTAGCTGAGGGTATTGGTCAAAAGGCTTAAGCCCTCGTTTGTGATCCCCATCTGGTGCCATGAAGAGTCCACTATATTGCCTCTGACCCACCGAGTACACCAGGTACGAGGTCATGTAGAACTTGTTGCTTTTCTTAACATTTATGAACTGCTCGTGGAAGCAGTTGCTGATGATACTCCCCCAGTCGAACGAGATCTTGGTTTTCACATCTTCATTTGCTCGTATGATCTGCTCAATATAGTAAGCCATCCACTCCTTGAAGTAGGCGGCTGTTGGGAGGCCCATGACCCTGCTTAGCATGGTCACCAAGTTGTGATAGTCCTCGTGGAAGTCGCTGCGGAACAGCTCTTTGGGAACTTTTGCAGCGCTGCCCCGCTTCTCCTTCAACCAGTAAACGTTGATTGACTTCTTGATGTTTAATGGATTGGCATCCCATGCCACCTGACACTGCTCCAAAGTGGGGACTTGTATATGTGGGAATGTCAGAATGTGGAATATTTTTATAATTCCTTCTGGAGACATGTCGGCAAGGATATTCCCTTCTTTGTCCACGATTGTCTGGGTATCCGTCTGGTAGGCTTCTCGGCAAGCCATTACCAGTTTAGGTGCTATTAGAGACAGAGGGAAGCCGGCAGCTTTGGCAATTCCACTTTGGCGTATCAATCGGGCGTTCTTTGTCTTAGCGTCGACCTTGACCCTCTGGGTGAACTCATCAATGTCCACCTGGCCTATATTGGTGTCTGAGATCTCTTTCGAGTCAGTCAAGACCTTCGACTAGAGCGGTTCACCCTAAAATTGGAACTTCATCTGGTCTTTCTCGTCCTTCCCACGGGCGGCCCTTCCGGATTTCTTACCCTTGTCCTTTTCGGTAGAGGCCCCTGAAGTTCCTACGGCCGAATCCATATATCATGCAGGCAAAGGGCGAGGTCATCACAACAAAACACCGGAAATGTTAATGTTAGTCCGTATTGTGAGCATATTATATAACTATCCATTCAAATGCATCATAAATTTAATTCTTAGACGATATCGATTTCATTTTAGGGCAAATGAGCAATCCGGGCCCGGAGGGCCGGACTTCCTTGGCAGGAATGCTGCGAGGAAGGGAAAACACGACCGAAAGCTCCCGGGGACCCCGCTGGTCAGATTTTGATGTTCTAAGAGACCCATGATGGAGAAAGTCCTGATTTAGGACGTGGGTCGAAGTCAGATTTTCAATTTGGATTGATTTGGATCAATTTGGGGAGCTCCGGGGGTTTCAGGCCAGAAGGCTGTCAGGTGAAGGAAGCCGGCAGCGGCGGACACCAGACGGAAGTCCGGTGGCGGAAGCCTGGAGGTCGGAACCTGGAAAGCAAAAAGATGGCCGCCATCAGGTTTGGTTTTACATTTTAGACTGGATGGCATTCGGATCACCGGGAGCCGGAGGCCGGGTGGACGCGTCGCAAAGGCCGCCGCATGTTATTAGATCATTTTGAACGGTGGGGGCGAGGAGGAAACCGGGCTCTGGTCCACGGGAGGACGCAAGGGGACGACCGCCGGGAGGCTACGACAACCCACAGGTGACGGCGGCGAAAGCGACACCGGGACTCGGGAGGCGGAACGTCGCGAGGTGCAGGTCGCCGCAGTAATTTAGCGATGTTTTCAATGGCGGCGGTGAAAGACAAACCGGGACCCGGCGACCAGAGAGATGGGATACGCAGGCTGCTGCGTGGTACAGATAGCGATGGCGAAGAGGCCCCCGGGGCCTAGGAGGCGGGGCATCGCGGGATGACGACCGCCGCGAAGGGTTTCGGTAGGCTCAGGCGACGGCGGCGGCGAAAAGACCCGCAGAGTCCAGAGGTCGGGCACCCAGCAGGGTTCCGCCGTGAGCGACGGCAAAACCGTCACGAAGTTCTGGGGACGGAACTCCGGATGGCCGGGCCCGAAGGGTCACGGAGCAGCGAGGAGGACGCCGAAAGACGCCGGTCATGAGCAAAAGCGGCGAAGGCCGACGGCGAAGGCCGGATCGGGACCCGGAGGGTGGGGAGCCGACGGAGGTTCGCCGCTGAGGTTAGTTTAACGTGGCAGAGAGCGAAAGGCACTCTGAGGACGGAATCCCGATGACCCGGGCTCGGCTAGGGAGGCGGCCGTCGGTATACATTTTGCGCGTTATGGAGTGGCGAAGGAGGCGACCGAGCCTGAGGGAGCCGGATGCCCTACGTGAAGAATAGCCGCGCAACGGGTGAGTTCCGGGCCGAGAGGGGGAATCATTGTGACGATTTTGGGAAAATTTGAGGACATGGGTTTCTAGCACGATGAGGCGATGTTCATTTTCATCCAATTTAATTCATTGCTCATTTTAACCAAATTCTCAAAAAGATCGAAAACAGCGGGAGGGCGAACGAGGATGGCCTACCTGCAACTCGCTAAGCGGGTAGGTGATGGGATCCAATGGTGGAGTCGACGGAGCGAGGTTGATGCCGATGATCGCATTGATGCAGACTGCAGTGGGCTCCAATTCAACCGCTGCTCCAATTTGCTCGAATTCACCAAGTGAAAAAGACATTGGGGACCACGGTTTATATACCCGTCGCCACTAATGCGTGCATTAAATTCCTCGTACGACCGCGCCAAAAGTTGGTGAGATTCAAATTCGAGTCGGCGGCGGTGGCGAGGGCCTCAGGATCGGGCTGGCGGGAGACGGCGCAACGACGGCCGCCGCATGAACTTTCGGTGATTTTGACGACGGCAGCGAAGGGACGCACGGGGCCCGGAGGGCGGGGCTTCGCGGAGAGTTCGCCGCCGAGAGAATTTTCTTTTCATTGTGATGGCGGCGGCAAGCAAGACCCCGGGGGCCAAAGGGACGGGCAGCCGACACAGGGTCGTCGTCGCGGACGGCGATCCCGGGACGGAAGTCCGGACACGGACTTCCGGATCCCAGGGCCCGAAGGAGCAGGGGCCGGCCGGGAAATCCCCGAAGACCTACGGACGGCAAACGGCTGGGTGGGTTCTGGCAGGCGGGAAGATGCGCGAGAAACGCTGTCGGGATGGCAAATGAAGGGGGGAAACCCGATAAGGGAACCCCGAAGGCCCAGGCCCGGAGGGGCGCAGGGCCGCCCCAAAGCCCGAAAGGCCTAAGGAACCCACAAGGCCCCGGAGGGCACCAAAATTTAAAAGGGAAACCACGGTCGATCTTAGGATGAAACTTTAGGGTAGTATCGACCATGCAAAATGTCAAAAAAGAGGGGCACGCAAAATGAGGTGGCCCCGACAGACCCAACAAGGCGAAAGAAAAGAGGGTCCCTGTTCCCAACGGGGCGTGTGTGCTGAGGGCACAACAAGGTTAAAGATGGATTCATCTGGAAACTCTAAGACAAGAGGATTCTTAGAATAAATAGGTGCTTCTGCTAGTTGATCTGTGATGACATGACCCTTGATTGCTTTTCTCTCCACATACTCAATGTCATATTCTGATAATATCATTGCTCATTTTTCCATTATGCCTGTGAGCATTGCCTTTGATAGTAGATACTTGAGGGGATCAATTTTGGTAATGAGCTTTATCTTGTGTGCTAACATGTAGTGTCTGAATTTTTGAGATGCAAACACTACTGCAAGACATGCTTTCTCGATAAATGGATAGTTTAACTCATTCCCAACCATTGTCCTGCTGATGTAATAGATAGCCCTCTCCATTCCATTTTCATCATGCTAAGCTAGGAGAACTCCAAGGGCTGCTCCTATTGCTGACATACATAAAATCAATGGCTTCTTTGGGATAGGTGGCATTAAGACCAGCAGTGTCAGTAGATATTCCTTGATTTTGTTGAATTCTTGTTCATATTTATCATCCCATTTGTATGCTACTCCCTTGTGGAGTAGGTGAGAGTATGGATTTTGTTTGTCTGCTAACTACGCTATGAACCTTCGAATGGACTGGAGTCTGCCTTGGAGGCCTTTCAATTGTTTTAGTGTCTTTGGTGCTTCCATTTTGAGGATTTCTTTCACTTTTGTTGGATCTACTTCAATACCCCTCATTGATACTATATATCCTAGCAGTTTACCTAATTGTACACCGAAGACACACTTCTTTGGGTTTACTCTTACTTTGTATTATTCCAGTCTATCAAAGATGGAACTCAGGGTCGCTATATGGTCATCTTTTTCTGGACTTAGCTAGGATGTCATCAACATAGTCTTCAACTATTTTATGGATCATGTCATGGAAGATCAATGCCATAGCCCTTTGATATGTTGCTCATGCATTCTTTAGGCCAAATGGCATCATGGTCTTCCTTAGCTATCATGATCTGGTTATATCCTGAAAATCCATCCATTAATGATAACATTTCATGTCTCGCTATCATGTCCACTATCATGTCAATGTTAGGAAGCAGGAAGTCATCTTTTGGACATGCCTTGTTCAAATCTCTGAAGTCTGTGCATATTTGAATGGCTCCATCGTCTTTTGAAATAGGTACCAAGTTTGATACCCATTTTGGATAATCTATGGGTCGGATGAATATTGCATCCAACAAATTTTTGAGCTCCATTTTTACCAGTAAAGCAATTTGAGGGTGCATTTTTTAGAGTTTTTGTCTGACAGGTTTTGCATCTGGATACACCGCTAAGTGATGGACCACAGTCTCTAGATCAAGCCCTGGAATGTCAGCATAACTCCATGTGAAGTTTATTTGCCTCTCCCTTAGGAATGCTGCTAGGAGTTCTTGCTCTTCTGATAATAGTGATTCCGCATAGAATGTGATATGCGGAGTCTCTTCTATTCCTAGGTTGACAAGATTGCACTTTTCGGCCAAAACTGCTAACTTTTCCTGATGAATAGCTCCTAAAGGAAGATTGAATCCTTCATCCTTAGGCACCTTAGAGAGGTTTTCACCCTTGGATACATCCTTTCTTTTTACTTTTTTCTTGTCAAAGAGTGCCATAGTGTGGTTTTCACTCAAGGACTTGGATATGATTCCTTGTTTCTCACTTTTGCGACTGAAGGATTCAATTGTTTCCCTGTAATAGGCATGTGTGTCCAACTCCATTATAAACACTACCTTATGATCTCCATCTGGAATTTTATCCCTCAATCCCATGAATTATGAAAGTGCCTCATCATTTTTTAATGTATCAAGAACTGGTGGTCCTTGTTGGTCGTAGTCGATGAGTTTTGGGTAAACTAAGCGGATTTCATAATTTTGATGATTGGATTTGAAAGATAAGGTACTAATCATACAAAGGGTGGTATCCTCAAATAACCTAGGTAGATTGGATATTAGGTCTTCATCATCACTACTACTATAGACATCGGTTATATCAAATGTATAGTTGTCTAGGACACACCTTGTAGATGCTGGCAATCATAGCTTTGCTGCTGTTGGCTGACGAGGTTTATTAACCACTCTAACTAGAGGACTTCACCCACGTATGGTTATACTGGGAGGAGTACATCCAAGGCCAAGGTTTTTTATTGGTCACATCTTTGGCATGATGGGTATTATAAGGCCATTGTCGTTTTGTCCCAATCGTTGATTTATGTCATAACCCATTGCAAGCATCATTTGGAAACCTTTGCTTCTTTCATCCATTGGTAAATTATTTGTTGGTCTCTCATCTTGGTATAGAATATGTGATGGATCTATCTCAATGTCCTCTTGGCCAAGATCTCCCCAGCTTTTGAATTCAGGATAGTTTTTAGGAGATGTTTGAGATAAGGAAGCTTGATTTTGTTGTGGGCGTCCTTGTGATCTAGGAGATTGTGGTAACTCTCCTATCACAAAAGCATTGTTAGGGATCCTGTAGCTTCTACAACTATCCTCTTGGATGATGAGCTTGATGTTAGAGATGGTTGGAATGGTGAGTGTCTCTGTCTCAAAAGTGGATGTGAGGGTGGCAGGATCAATGTATGACATGGATTGTCCCTCATCATTTTTTGGTACTTGGGGGATTTTGTAATATTTTGCTTCAAGATTTTTGCAGTATGAAAAGGGTTCGGGATCTCCATGGATGGTAACTTCTTGTCCATTATGTGTAAATTTCACAAATTGGTGGAAGGTTGATGCTATTGCTTTCATCGCATGAATCCATGGACATCCTAGGAGGATGTTATATGCAAAAATCAAGGTCTAAGACCTGGCAAGTGGTTTCCATGAGAGTCAGCCCTACTTGAATAGGGAGTTTAATCATGCCTTGAGACACTCTTTCTTGATAATCATATGCTCTTATCATGATGCCTTTCCTTTTGTGAATGGAATCTTCTGATATTTTCAACTACTTGATGAGGCCAAGAGAACAGATATTCAAACCCGCACCTCCATCCACTAAGACCCTTTTTATTTTTCTCTTATTTACGATGGCTTCCAAGGAAGTGCATGGTTGTGAGATGGTTGGGTGGGAAAATATTGGTCAGAGAATGTAATGAGATTAGGCGTTATGATATTTTCAACCATAGCTTGGAATTTTTTCAAATCGAGATCTACGGGGGCAGTTGATGAGGCTAATGCTTCCTCAAGGATCTTTTTATGAGCTGATGATATTTTCAACAACTCCATGATGGAGATGTGTGTTGGCATTCTCTTAAGTTGGTCTACAACATTGTAACTATGCGGAACAAATCTAGATGAAGGGACTTTATTTGGTTGGGATGATCCTGCGATGGTGACTTTGCCGCCTCTTGTGGTGACTCCACAATCTTTGGCATGGGTGCCCTTGATGGTGATGACCATGTAGTCTTCATTTAGGGAGGCAACGACTGATTCATAAATATGATTTACACTGCCCTTCCCTTTATCATTTTTATTCCCTTTGTTGCCATGATTCGGCATCAGATTCATGTATATATTAAGGTCCTGATTTCCCATAGGTTGTTCCACATTTATGATTCTCTTATCAATGAGATCTTGGATGATGTTTATGAGTTGCATGCAACTGTTTGTGGTGTGGCCTTTGATTTTATGAAATTCAAAAAGTTGATTCTCATTGTACTAAGGAGGTTTGACATCGGATTCTTGGTAATTCTCAAATGTAGGAAGTTGGATGAGTTTTTCATCTATCAACTTTTTCATGATGTCCTCAAGTGGTTCCCCCAAAGTAGTGTATTTTCGTTTGGGATAAGTTTTGCATTGAGGTGGTCCTCTTTGGTCATTGAGATTATTGATGGTTGGATTGTTGTTTGGATGGTATGTCATGTGATGATTGTTTTGGTGTTGTGTTTGAGTTTTTGGTGTGGGTGTATTTTGGTGTGGACCACTAATGACCACCTTGGCGTTAATGATGCCATCATTAGTGATGTTTTTGTTCCTTGCCCACGTGCGAGGTTTATCATTGTAATTTGATGGTGGGTGGTTATTTTTTTGTTCATGATATGATGTTGATTTAATGGGTTGACTCACAAGGGCTCTTTCAATGCTAAGCACTTTGGGGATCAATTGATCATATGTGGTGATACCCTGAACCTTAAGATGAAATTCCAAGCATCCTTCAAGGTTGGCTATGATGGTGCAAACTTGTTGTTCTTCTGGCATGGTCCACTTGCTCTGATTGGCCTTGGAAAGCCATCGTTGTAAGAATGAGGTGAATGACTCACCCTTTCCTTGTTTTACATTGTAGAGTTCTTTGAGGCTAACATCCATTGCAATGTTGCATGCATAATTTTTAATGAATGCGTCTCTAATTTCTTGGAATTTTCTAATGCTTGAAGGTAAATGAGAGAACCATTGTATAGTGGGGCCTACCAAGCTCCTAGAGAGTAGTTGCATCAGATAAGTGTCATCATATGTGACCTCCATGCAATGAACCTGGAATTCCTTGATGTGATCTTTAGGGTTTCCCATCCCTCAATATTTGTCAAATTTGGGGATTTCAAATCCCTTAGGGAATAGTTTCATCTCTAGGCTCCTATCAAATGGATAGGGACACAAGTTGCTTGGTGTTTTCGTTGTTCGCCCATATTGCATATCGAGCACTTGTTGCGAAATCAACCTGATTTGTGTTGTCACATCATTTTGCAGATCAGGGGGTGGGATGAAAGTGTTTTGGGATGTTTGAATCATGGGTTGGATGGGTGGGTTGGTCAGCATGTTGTTTGATGGTATTTGTATGTTGTGCCACGTGAGGTAGGTTTCCACCTGCTTTTGTATGAACAACACTTGTTGTTGATCTTGTTGTTGCTGCACTAAGATTTTTACTTGCTGTTGCGCTTGTTGCTATTCCAACAATGCTTGTTGTTGTGCTTGTTGTTATTTTAACAATGCTTGTTGTTGGGCTGCCAATTGTGTTGCTTCTTGCTGTTCCTAATATTGCTTTAATGCTTGTTAATATGCTTGCAATTGCGCTACTTGTCTTTGTGTACGAAGTTGTGCTTGATACTAAACTTGTTGTGCCTAATATTGAGCTTGTGTTGCTTGTTGTTGTAGTAAGGTTTGTGCAGCCTTTTGTGCTTGCAATGCTTGAGCGGCTTGGGCAGCTTTTTATTTTTGTTGTTGTAATAATGCTTGGGCTTGTTGTACTTGTAATGTGGCTTGTGCTATTTGGGTGGTTTGTGTAGCTTGAGTAGCCAATTGTTTAGCTTTTTGTGTCTGAACTTGTTGGTATCCTCTTTGAAAAGCACCTTGTAATGCTACTTCAGTTTGGCTTGATGTTGTGGAAGTTGGTGGTGGTGGGGGTGGAGGTGGATTTGGAATTATATTGGTGTTTTGCATGATGGATGGTGTTGTTGATGGGGTTGGTCCTTGAGAGACCATGTTTTGTGACGTTAAGGGGGTGTTTGATGTTGTTTCAATTGTTTGTGTATTTGTTGTCTGTTGTTGTGATATTAACGAAAGATTTTGAGTGTTTGGTAAAAAATTTTGGTTGATATTTGGGATGGTGGTTTGATTGGTATTTGGTAGAGGGGGAATCCCTAAACCAAGGAGTGGTGTGGATGATGATGGTAATGGTTAAAGTGGTGGGAATGTGAGGGGTTCCAATTCTTGTGAAAATGTTGTGGTGTCAAAGATGCCCCCGGTCCGAACATGTCTCCTTCCTCTTGCGAATTTGCAAGGAGAGGATTTTGTGGTGTTGCAAGAAAAAAGGATGATGATGGATCATGGCAGAAAGTAAGAGGAACATTCTTTTGTAGTGGGTTTTCAAGTATGTTTCGTTCCAAGGTGTTATTTGCGTCCAAGTTTTGATTATTAACAAGGGCATGTGCTTGAAGAGCCTAGAGAAGTGTATTTCCCTTATTAACGTTGGGTTGGGTTGGAGCAATAGATGTCATGATTTTCAGAATGTTTTGCGTGATGTTTTGGGATGGGGGTGTAGATGAGATGGGAATGGTGGATGAGATTGGAGGAAATGATGTCTCCACTATGGTACTCACATCAAAATCCGAAGGTAGTTTGGCCCCTTGTTTCACTAGTTCAAGCATGTATAACGAAGGGTTGAACCTCATCATGATGTTGATGATTTTATGGTTTTCAGGATTTTGTAACATTTCGGTTATTTCTTCATGATCCATTCCAAAAGTAAGATCTTCTCCTTGGTTTTCCCCTTACGGATTTTGTGATGATGTGGAAAGGTTAATCATGAGCATTCCAGACCCAATAAGATTCATTTCCGGAGTAGTTTGACTTAAATCACTTGAAGTGGGTGTTTCTTTGTTGGTTTCCATGCTCTTCTTGTATTGAGATCTAGTTTGAACAATAAAACAAGGATCAATTTTCAAGAACGGGAGATGAATCTCTTGGTTCTTTGAATTGATCTTTATTTTATGCCTCAAAGTGGAAAATTTTAGGATAACTTGAGGTTCAAAAGGTGATGATATGATGATGATGTTAGGGAAGGATGATATGAATGTTTTTGGCTTTTGATAAATCCTGAATGAGACACTAGGCTTTTAGGACTTGCAGATTTTGATTTTGATTTATTTTTAGATTTGGGATTTTGTCCTTGAGTTTGATTTGGATTTGGATTTTGAGCAAATAGATCCTAAGATGTTTGGATGATTACCTAAGGATGAATTTTCTCAAATGATGATGATTTGAATATGTGTGAGGAGAAGGATGCATCTACCCACACCTATCCAAACAAGATGATAGTTTCACTTAGCATATGACAAAGGATTCATCTACATATACTAAGCTAAATGAGATGGTTTTGATAAATTTTGTCTAAGCATATGCAAAAGGATGCATCTACACATGCCTAGCCAAAGGTGATTTTTATAATGTTTTCAAGGATTTGGTCTCAATAATTTTGATGATTTTTTATTTTTCCAAAAAAGCCTAGTATTAAGGATGATTTCAAGATTTTCCAAAAGGTGATTGTGAGATGATGTTTGTTTTGATGTTTTGAAGGATGGATGTAAAGGATTTTGATTTTATTTTATCCTAAGATGAACCTAAAAAAGACTCTTTGTTTGCCTAGACCTAGGTATTGAAGAACAATCTTTTCTCTAAAAAAGATGTTCAAATTCTCTAAAAAGATTTGGGTTTTGGTAGTATTAGAATGAATACAAACCAGGATTGTTCCTTGAAGCTTTCTTGTAAAAGTTGAAAATTAGTCTTTCTCTAACTTCGTATAACATAAAGAGATGTTCTTGATGGGCTATCAAACTAAGGGCTTTCACCTTTGGTTTCTTGATCTTGATTTTGCATGAAATCATTGGAGACACATGTGTGGGGTCCAATTGTTTTTAACCTTTTCTTAATGAATTATTTTTACCACAAACACACTCTTGATTAGATTTCAAACTAAATGTCCAATGTCTCAACTTTGTCTCATTTCACAAGGTATATTATGTGAAACTTTGATGAACTTAAGGTAAGGGTTACCTATTGTTTAACTTTAGTTGGAAAATTGAGATGTAAATTCAAGTGCTTAGAAACCTCTAAGGAAGTAATCCCAAGGGCAAGAAATAACACAAGAATTTGGTCAATGATATTTTCCTCCTAAAGGGTTTGAAATTTTGAGAATCATGTTGAATGTTTGTTTTGCAAATGTTTTCGAATAAAGCACTATGTTTTCAAACCAAGAACAAGTACAACCCTATGGATGTGTAAGACAATATTTGTTGAATCCCCACTTGGACAAGTCTAGCTACACTTATCTTTAGTGAATGGTTAGATGCTTGACCCCACTAGCTCCCCTCCATGACACTCACTTATACGGGGCAGCCAAGCATCAACACCCATGAAACTCCCAAGGCATGTTTTCCATCTCTACTAAAGACCGTAAAAGTGTGGGGCAGCTTCAGAACGACCATTCTTGCACCAACAAATAGATTAAGGATTTTGGAAAATTCTAGCACATGGGTTTTAGTGAGGAATTTTTGTTCATAGGAGTTGACCCATACGACAAGAGTCCCCTTTCAGATCCATCTTGTTGGAATCAACCGTGTGATATTGGCGTTTCTTCCAATATCCACAG
>VDFB02379051.1:0-11492 GCA_007258455.2 Sequoia sempervirens | reverse complement strand
CTCAGTTTTTCAGAGAGCAAGTCGATACACAACCGTTGCCAGCAGTAGATTGGTACGCCAAGGAATATGCAACGGTCAAAGAGAGGTCAAGTAGAGTTATTCAAAACAGTATACTTTACCTCGACAGCAAGAAGACAAGGAGGGTAAGTGTGCCCAGAGCAGAGCCGCCAGTAGTGGTGAATCCTTCGCTACCTTCCTCGTCAAAACCTAAACAGAAAAAGAGGAGTAATCCTCCCAAGAAAGTACAAGCGCCAAACAATTCAAAGGGCAAGGCGCTTGCCACTGTTTCACACACAGAGCCTGACAGACAGCCGCTTATCACAGAGCCAGTTCAGAGATCAGCTCAGAGCCCGCCAGTACGTGAGGTTCAGCCTCAAGTTCCTATAACAGTTTCAGAGCCTTCACCAGTCCCAATTCACATTGAATTGGACTTAGACTCTCCACCTCGCAGTGGGTCCTCTACACACTCACTCTCATCAGTACCTCCTGTCGCTAGTGCAGACCCTTCTAGTAGCATTAGCCGAGATCAATCTTGGGTTGAAGCTCAGCTAGGAAGGAAGAGGAGGCAGCCATCTTATGTTCTCAATCATTCTGATTTCGATGACATCTACCAAGATGCGCCAGATAAGAGGGTTAAGAATATGGTTCATGTAGAGAGAAACACTGACATGGAGGTTGTCATTGAGACTGCCATACCTCCACAGGGGAAGAACTTGGCTGAATTAGAGTCTCAGGATTTTGAAGTTATCACAGTCAACCTTGGTCGCAGCACACGCCAGACTCAGGTTGATCTTCTTCAAGTTGCTACAGACAGTGCCAGGGACAGAATACTAAAGGATGGAGAAGACAAAGCAGCCCTCAAGGCTGAAATCAGACAGCTTCGTCAGTACATTTCTACCCTTGTGCACAGACCAGAAGCCATCAACATACTCCCACCGATGCTTGAGCCACCAGTAGAGCAAAGTCAGCTCAATCACTTAGTTGCATATGGCAAGCGTTTGGAGGAATGGGAGGAAGATTTCGTTGCTAGAGGCCGTACCATGCTTACAGAGTTATATCAGTTGCGGTACAATGCACGAGAGCTCCGTATCCGTCTTCAGGATGAGGAACGGGATATGGCTATTAACAAACCCAGGGATGAAATTATGATTGCTCACCTGAGTTTGGCTTATGACACAGTCACAGATGCAGAAGACAGAGAGGCTATCTACTCTTGGAAGACACAGTTGGTTTTCAGAGCAAAGATAGAGGACAGCTTGGCATCAGAGTTGGCTGAGAGTAGAGAGCACGTCACTAGTGCACTCCGGTTCGTGAGGACTCTTGTGTCTCGCTTACCGTGCCGTTATCAGATCGAGGGTGGTGCCTACATGGAGCTTACCGATGTTCAGTCAGAGCTTCAGGCACTCATTCATATCATTTTCAGTGGAGAGACAGATGGCTGTAAGGTTACTCAACTTACAGTCATGTCAGCATTATTCGATGAAGCAACGAGAAGCAGAAGGGAACTTCAGTCTCAGATCACAGCTGGTGAGGACATGCTGCATCGACATAGCATTCTTCGTCAGAGTCTCATCGCTCCAGATAGTGATACAGTTAACAATCTCATTGAGGGATTGATTGCTCGAGATCACACATAGTGAACTTCAGTTCCCGCCTCTCAGGATAGACATTACACACACGAGTTGAACTGGGTGTTACCCTTTCCAGTTAACTCGAAGTTGTTATCACATGCATATCTATTCTGAGACTCGCCTTTCACACTTGGAGTTTGATTTTAGGGTTTTCGTTAACTGATGATAGTCTTCCAGTTAACTTGCTTTCAATAAGGACGTGCATGCTCGCATAGTTGTCCATTTTTAGATTAGATGTTTCAGTTAAACTGAGGGTAGTTTCCCAGTTGACTGTATAGTTTACTTAATTAGGGTTTGGCGCATAGCTTGCATGCATTAAGCGAGAATCAGATGACACAAGGTGATTTTAGGGTTCCCTACACCTTGATGTATATAAATAAGAGCTTTTGCTCATTTGTAAATAACTTTTGCTTGAGAGAGAAATATATGCTGCGCCTACCTTGCCCTCAATATTGCTCTTTTTGGTACTTGTTCATGTGTCTTCACTATTGCAATTGATTGTTATGCCACATAGGGTTTCGAAAGATTGTAATGCTGAATTCTTTCCATAGCTTAGATATATCTGTTTGAGCATCTTTATCATTGAAATCAATTGTTATGCCACATAGGGTTCCAAGAGATTGAAGTGATAAGGCTGTTTGTGTTAATTTACCATTGTGATTGATCGTTATGCCACATAGGGTTTCGAGAAGTTGCAGCGATAAATCTGTTTTGTGAATCTTTATCAATATAATCGAAGGTTATGCCACATAGGGTTTCGTGAGATTATAAAGATAAAGGCTGTTTTGTGAAGACTTTGCTGTTTCGATCGAGTGTTATGCCACATAGGGTTCCATAAAATTGTCTTGGTAAAGTCTTAAATCTGTTGTGCCCAATAAGCTGGTTTAGATTGAGATGATAGTTGTGCCACCTTGCCCTCAAGTAGAGAGTCTAAACCCGTTTATCGTCAGTTAGTCAAACCTTGCTCCGTTTCCTCTTGCTCTGTTTTCCTGAGGAGATTGGATAGATATAAGTTGTAGTTTAGTTGATTTGCGAAACCAGAGAAAACTCGGCTGCAACGTGTAAGTTCTTTCAAGAAAGCCTTGTGCCTCTAGCAGCTGAAACAAAAAGACAGGACATAGTTTTAGCTTATTTTTCCTTTGCAAAGTACATTTGTCAAAGCACAACGAGGGAGCTTCCCCTCCATAATTTGAAGAGCACTCATTGCGTAATGTGCATAGGCTGTTCATAACAACTTCTACTCCAGAGGTGTTAGTTGTTACGCCAACACTGGGCGGACTTTCCATGAATCCATGCCATTTTCTTGTGAGCTGGGTGGACTTTGCTTGAAGTCAAGCCATTGTTTTTGCCCTTCATTCAGATTGCTGGTTAAAATTTCAGTCTTTCTTCCATGGATCCATGAGTTCCTACCTCCATACTTAGGCAAATTCACCATGATTTTCAGTCTTCTTTCAGATTTCTCCTTGAATTTTCCATGAATTTTCCAGATTTTCCATGATTTTCTGTGATTTTTGGACTGGTTTTTCCAGATTTTCATGAATTTTTTTATTTTCATCATGATTTCATGAATTTTTTCAAATTGATTTTCTGAGATTTCTATTGACTTTTTGGAACTTCTTTGTGGATTTTCGAAATTCGGGCACTTTCCAAAGATAGAAACCCTGACAAAAATAGAAACTTTTCCCAAAGTAGCAACTTTCTAAAAATAGCCCCTATAAAATAGGAAGTCCAGAATAGGCCAAAAATGCCAAAAATAAAGTCCCTAAAAAAAGGGGGTCCGGAGGGGCAATCCCCAAAAAGTAGATGTCAGAATTGACTGAAATGACAATGGATCTTCGTCCCTCGGGCCTCCTAAGCACGATGATGATGTTTGCACAATGATCCAGGCTCAAATTGCTTCACTTGACTCGGGTGACCATTCAAAACTCAAACCCCAAACAAAGACCAGTCGAAACCAAGACGCAACGACAAAACCCTAAAAAGGCAGACCACTAGGGTCCCCATTTGCAATGGGGCGAGGTGTGAATTAGGTCACAACACAACCAAGGATAATATTATTGATCTTAAGGCCTTGAGGCCGTACGCCCAGCACTTTAAAGAAAATGATTACATGAAGCTATTACGTAGTGAGTCTTCCATGCAAGAAGAAAATGTGATTTCAGCAAGGATCAATTAATATTATAAAATGAAAACTATAATTAAAGTTTATTTTTAATAATATCAAGGGGCATGTGAAGAGTTGTGTCTATTGGAGGAAAAAGGCATTTAAGAGAGACCAAGCAAGGATAAGGAGCACCATTGAGAAACATTTTTATTATCTGATTTCTACTCCTTGTGGAACATGGAACTATGTTTCAAGTAACTTGAGGACAAAATCCCTCTAAGTCTGGAATTAGAGGACAAAAATCCACAATTCTTTATAGTGATTTCACAAAGAGATCACCATTGTGCAAATTCAATTAATAATTTAATTATAGTTTGAATTAAAATATCCTTTCAACTAGCAGCGTGTCATGGCATTCTCAGGTGGATATCAAGCAAATTTGGAGGCATTCCAAAGGCATTTTATTAAGAATTAGAAGTCTGCAGACTTAAAGAAAAATAAGCAGCCACTGAAGAAGATAAATTCAGCCTTTCTAAGATGTATTCTAAATATTATATCTGAATTACATAATAAGCTATTAAACTACAATTTATGGGTCAATTTCATTTTTATGTTTAATTGTGCAAACTATTATTATTGTGAGCTAAGGTTTAAAAAAATATTACACTATATGTTACATTCAATATTGCCATGTCTCCATACTACCAATATATGATGGATGTCATTGTAGTTGCAAATCCTAGGTTCAAAGCCCCCCTCATAGAAAAATTTCAAGGCTAATATGTTGAAGAATGACGTACAAGATGTGAAAAATTTTGTTGTCAAACATCAAAGGAGTGAACGTGATTTGTAAATAGGGAGGATAGCCCTCACACTCTCATCAACTATGGATTTCTATAGAAAGTTCTTCAAAGAAACCTCCAAAATCATGTTAAGTGCAAGAACTAACATTAGGAATATTTTTCACTTAATCTACAATTTACTAACATCATAGAAACATGATATTAATGAAAGGAAAAATAAGTAAACACACATAAATTAAGAACACCAATGTTATCCTAGAGAAACACTAAAAGGGGAAAACTCAAATAAGAGTAAGCAAGATGCTTATCTAGCCACTATGATTTAATCCAATACATTGTAGTACGTAGGCAATACATCTACACAAGCCACAGGCATGTTTACTTGGCTTGCAAACCCTACTCCAGAATGTCAAACCTTACAAATTGAGTTTAAAAAGAGGATTACATGAGATAAGAAACTTTGCATGTGTGCAAACATTTATTACAGACTTCCCACGATTGTAGTGGCACTTAAACATGTTTCCCAGCTTGAAAGCTGAAATGAATCCATAAAATCCTTCACATTCCATGCCCTTTCTAGCATGGGATGAATTTGCCACTTCTACTAGGGAGCATTTGTGCTTTCACCACTTTTTCCAAGGGCATTTGTGCTTTTGTCATGGTTGTGATGCTTTCGCTATGGCCAATGAAACTTTTACTGCCTATGAAGTGTCAAAAAACAAAACTGAAAAACCACCTCGTTCTAATGCTTATACACCTATCCTTTATCTTCCCCAAGATACTCTAGATCATCCTAAGTCCACATTTGACATGTATGAAAACTTCTTAACCTATGAAACCAACAAAAACTGATCTCCATATGAAGACAAATCCATCTCTCTAACTGATGTTGTATACAAACAACCACTTGATCATGAACTTGACCAATTTTCACAAATCATACCTCCCCAATAGGGAAATTTTTGGTCTCCAAAAGTTCAAAGACTTGATACATGTGGACCTTCTTCAAATACCATTTTTCTTTACTTGGGAGTTGACCCTTCAAGCTAATCAACCAAGTTTCATAAACCCCTCTATGAGTGTGTCTTTCTTTCTCTTTGAGAATTACCATGTCCTCCTCTAGTTTATCTCATACTTCTAGGGAAAGATCCTCAACTAGAGTAAATCTTCATATGAAGTGGCGAATCAAGATAAAAAGCATTCTTTCCTATTTACTCCAAAGTGAGAAACGGACCATGACTCAAAGGATTCAACTTCCTTGCTTGCCCTTGGAGTCTTTCTTTCCCGAAGTACAACTACACCTTGTCATCTACCTTGAACTTGTGTTCAACACAATGTTGATCATGCCCCTTCTTGTACTAGTCTTCACTCTCCTTCAATTTATCTTGTATTTGTCAAAATTTGTTCAATGGACTTTCCAGCCCTTTGTATCCTTGAGTTTCCATCCTCCTCTTCTCAATGTGACTACCCCACAACAACATCTACACAGCTAGGCAATAATTGTAACCAAAACATGTCTCAAATGGTGATAAATTTGCAGAACTATGTATAGCCCTATTATAGGAGTGTTAAAAGTATGAAATGCTCTCATCCCATGTTCTTGGATGCTTTTAATTCAAACTGTGATAGGTCGAATATATGCGTTAGAAAACGAGCAGCAAACAAAAGAGTGCAAATAAACACTAAAACAACCTACACCTCAAGATTAGCCTAAGTTGGAATCAACACAAGATAAAAACAACAAATGGAACTTTATACCTTGTCTCGAATCGATCCTTTGGTTGGCCCTTCGATCTTTGATGTGTATGCTCCTTGGATGGCAAGAGATGCAAACTAGATGATGATATGAAGGTGGATGCAAGTGAGTGCAAGCATGAAAAATGGCTAAGTATGGATTCTAGGAAAAATTTGCAAGAGTTTGGCTACAATGCATGATCTCTCTAAAAATGAGAGAAAAAATGGGGCATTTATAGAGATTTTGGAAATCTCTAGGGAAATGGACGGTCAAGATTGAGCCACCAAGATCAAAATGTAGGGCTAAAGTGAGTTGAGAACTCACAAGCCCTCACATCTTGACATGTGGCAAGTGATATTGCCCTAAAAGGTGAATGGACATGAGGTGGAAGGATAGTACATGACATGGAGAGGGTACATAGTACCTTGGGATTGGGACAAGATCTCCTCATAAAGGAGGTACTTGTCCCCATGTGGGTGAGAGGACAAGTGGGGAATTAAAAATTCCTCAAATATCCTCATGGGGATGAGAGAAGGAATTTAAAATTCCTTTAAATGCATTGGGGGATTAAATGCGAATTAAAAATTCACATGGGGAATGAAGATGCCTTGTCCAAAAGGAGAAAGCATTTAAAAGGGTTGACTTGATTAAGTGATTAAGGTTGTGCAAGTACTTGATTAGACTAATTAATGAAGATTAGAAGAGGGTTAGATTTCACATGTGACTTGATGTGACAAGTCAAAGATCACATGGGGAAGAGAAAAAGGAATTTAATATTCCTTGGAAGGATAAAAGAAATTAAAAATTCCTTGAGAGGTTGATTAGGCTAATTAATGAAGGATTAGAGGAGGGTTAGGTGGCTAAGAGAGATTAGAGGCCAACTTGCAAAAGTTGGAGGATGTAACACATCCTAATCAAGGATTAGGCATGTGCACATCCTAATGATGAGATTAGAAGATGGATTAGGATTAGATAAAAATGATGGAGGATGTGACATAAAGGGAATTAAATAAATGGCATATTTATTTAATTCATTTGATGAAAGGGGAAGGTATTTAATTATTTAACTAGATACCTTAGGGATTAGAAAAATTTAGAGGTATTAATTAAATAATAGTGATATTACTTAATTAATGCGGATAAGGTGATGTTTAGATGAAAAGGGATAAATTTGGATAAATCAAGTGTCCAAATTTAGGTGTCTACATTTTGCCCATCTTTGAGATGGTGTTACGAAATAGCATCATTTCAAAGAATATTAAAATATAGAACCTAGAAGAAGATGGTTAGATTGGAAAAGATGCCCCAATCATCAGAGGATTAACTAGGAAGGAAGATGATGGGGGTGACGATGAAAGTTAGGGATGAAGGGGATGAAGGATGCCCCCTCGAGAGGACATGCGGGTTCAAGAGAACACGAGTGTGCTCTCGAAATGGATGACATGATGCAAGGGGGGCTGAAGAAGATGATGCAAAGTGATGGGTAAGAAAGGATGAAAAGGCGATAGGAGATTGGGAGGGGAGCGTGATGAAGGATGAATGGATGGGGGGGATTTTGATAGGATGGGGGATACATGCAAGAGGATGGAATGGAAAGTGAAATGCAATCTTAATGCAATTTGCCATCTTCGGAGCACTGATTTTTGCTATAGCAAAAGACATGATACACCAAGGTATAAATGACCAAGGCAGACTAGTGTCTAATGCATGAAACAAACACATCAAACAAGAAGGCTATCCCAACACCCCAAGGTCACGATGACCTTGGTCGGGCCAGGTATTGGGATAACCACAAGCACACAAGGATGCCCCAGCATAACACAAGACCTCAGAGATCTTGGTGGGTATTACGTGGGACAACCGAGAAGACAAAGAAAAGATCAAGATACACCCCTATGTTGACTAGTCAAAGCACACCATGATATGATGGATCAAGGCGACTATGACAAGTGATGATAGGGAGCTCAAATGATAAACAAAAACCAAAAGCATCAAAATATCGCAATCAATTTCAAACGTCATTTGCCATAGGATCACGGGGATGGATGGGATTGATGAGGTCTGCTAGGAAGGATGCATCCTGTTGAGACCGATGATGGATACTAAACGGAAAGACCGATATGACTCAGGATATTCAGAACCGATGGGATTTGATGATACAAGTGGATCTTGTTGGTTAAGAACCAGCTAGATAAGGGCATAGCTTGATGACACGACACAAGAGACATAACACAAGATGGGAGACCTCGAAGGATGATAAAGACGGGACAGACAATAGGAACAAGAGATGAAGACTGATGATAGATGATAAAGGATCAGATGGACAAAGCAGAAAGACCGATGATGGAACCCCGGGGGCGGATCAAATGATCTACCTTGCCTACGTGAAAGCACAAGGGCAACGTAGTTCGACGAAAGGTCAAAGACAAGTGATGGATAAAAGATGATGAGATAACCTAGATAAGGGGATAAAATGATTGGACTGACACGATGGGACAAGATAGACTTGTGGGATTGGATCGAAGGATGGTGACGATCACAAAGCTCAAGGATGGGATAGTTATTCAAATCATCAAAAGATGAATTGGGAGGATGAGATGACGAATAGATGAATGATGAGAAAGGATAGGAGATTGAAAAGATGTGTAAAAGAAGCAGAAGTGATGATGATAAGGTAGATGGAATTGGGTTGCATGGGGAGTAGCCTATAGCTAGATACCAATGACAAGGGTTTATGAGATGGGATGAGGATAAGGAGACGAGGATTGGGAGATGAAAAGGATTGGTTGGATTGATGGATAGGAAGATAAGGATGGGAAGGTGAAAATGATTGGTTGGATTGATGGATAGGAAGATAAGGATTTGGATGAGGAAAAGGGATGCTATGATGGAAGGATAGAAAGATAAGGATGGGGAGATAGATATAACGATAAGGAGATGAGGAGAGGGAAATGGAAGGGATTGTTCTGATGGAATGAATGATGTCTCCAAGGACTGTATCACAAAGGAAGATAGATGCCCCCACTCTAGATATGTCATGTGCGAGGAGGCATGAGGGATGCAATAGAGAAGGATAGGAAAATAAAGGAGTAAGATGGATGAAAATAGGATGCATGGATAAGGAAGGGAGATTGAGGGTAGCATGACAGGTGGATAAGGAAGGTAGACGAGTGCGAATGACAGTTGGGATAGTGTGCAGATGAGGGAGATGTATGCTAAGAGGTGCCCAAAACATGCTTATATGTTTGCCCCATTGTTATCAAGATCACAAGGAGGATGGAAGGATTGGGATAAATGAGATATGCCAAGAAGGATGTGTAAGATCGATAGGATGGAGGGGATGAACGAAAAGGATGTATAAGAGGTAGACGAGTGCATAGCAGGAAGCATAGCGGATGGAAGAAGCACATATCTGGAAGCGGCCCCCGAGTGCAGATGGGGATTTACACATGACACCTGTTTGCCAGGTTTTCATCACGGTACTTATCCAAGGCGTTTGTTTGCCAAGATTTCACCATTGGACGGATTATTTCTCTTTACTATTTTATTTTTTGAATTTTTTTTTTTTTACTTTTGACTTTTGACTTTGACTTTGACTTTGACTTTGACTTTGTATGTTATGCAGAAGGAGATGGGTAAAGATAGGGAGGCTAATATGGGATTTAGAAGCTACATATAAGGATATGGATGAAGGACTCAAGCATCAAGTTCTATAATGCAGGTATTAAGAGCTCATGTTCAAACTAACTGCTGGATGTTGGTACAACCCCTATTAGGAGAAATGGATTTATGCAAAAGGATGAATTAGAGGATTTAATGGGGAGATGGCGTGGGTAATGGATGGGATGCCGGAAAGGGTATGGATAGAATGATGGGGTAGGTGTGTGATGGGGTAATGAATTCAAGACCAATATTGGCACATACAGTGATGGATGTGAAATGATAAGAGGATTAATGGATGGAGAATGAAGGGATAATGGAGGAGATGGGATAGTGAATTTTGGGACATAGGGACCCAAAACGGATTTAGGAGATGCGAAAAGCGGTGGGTAGCTGGTTAGCTTTTGATTAGCAACTTGATGTTCTTACAGATTTTCTTACTTGATGGCATTTCAGATCTTTTCTTTGGGATCCACATGTTTTGATTTTTGGCTTTAGTGGGGCCCCTTTGTATAATGGGTTTGATTTGGATTGTGGATTTGATTTTTCTTTTCTTCAACATGCCGTATAGAGGGGACATGGGGAGCTTTAGATTCATGTGGATGTTTGGATTTATGCATTTTTATGTTAGCATCCAAAGTGCATTTATTAGCAATGGGATGGGTGTGAGGAGATGGACGATGTGGAGCAATGGAGGTAGGAGTATGGGGATTACGTGTAGATGGAGGATGTTTAGGTATGTGCCTTTGTTGATCCTGATTGTGGGATATGCGAGAGGGATGTTTATGATGGATGACATGGATAGGTGTTGGATAGATGAAAGGATGAGATGGAGGAGGTGATCTTGAGATATACGGACCCAAGATGGATGGAGTAGATGAAGGATGGGAGATGGTGGATGGAGGGATGTAAGGACCCAAAATGGATGGAGCAGATGAAGGAGGAATATGGACGGTTGTTTTGAGGTGATATGATGGAGGAGGGATGGAAGCATATGATCTGGTGGAGCGATGGGAAGAGCTGACATTTCTTTTGAAAAAGGCTTGTTGAGGATGTCTAGAGGTTGTACCGACATCTTTAGATTGTGAGTCTTGGAAATTAGGTCCAAGACCTCGCATGCACGTTTGTTCTTTGACTTGGATGGGCTCTAAAATACCTTGCTCATGAAGGCCTAGACCTTTTCCTCGATAGTTCATTTTCTTGAGCATGCGATCCATGATGGGATTTTTGTTATTCTGAAAACATGATACGAGTCCATTATTAGGTGGAGGATGATGGGTGGTAAATACACTATGCTTTTCTTCTGCAAGGAGGCCACCATGGAAGAATGTGAGGGTACCAAGGGGATATGCAAGCGGTGTGGGGATAGTAGTTTTAGGCGATGATGGGGATTATGAGAGGGAGATGATGAGATAGCATCATTTGGACGGGTGGTATCAGGAGAGGGATTAGTGGATATGATAGGATCTGAGCTTGTGGTAGTGGGCTCATGCGATGGAGATGGAGATGGAGATGGAGATGGAGATGGAGCAGTGGAATCTTGAATGACGAGGGGATCA
>VDFB02379050.1:0-11084 GCA_007258455.2 Sequoia sempervirens | reverse complement strand
TTATACTTTTATTTTTTCACATCTATTAGGCCTCGAAGTTAGGTCAAGTCTAGCATTGCTATATTATGACACTTTTAGGAATTTCACTGACATTTTTGGAAATTTTTTTGATGCCATTTTAAATGGTGAAGCTTCCTATTGTAGACACTGAAATCTGGTTTAGGCCTGCGACTTCAATATTCTTCATAATTCGTATTCTTCATGGTCATGTTTAAATAATGTCAATTATTTAATTATTCTCTATAGTCTTCATTTCTTCTATTAATTAAATAATCTTAATTATTTAATTAATTCACATTTTCTTTATTCTATCTGATTAATTAAATAAATGCTTTTTATTTAATTATGTTACTAATTAACCTTCTTTCTTGTCAAATTAAATAAATTCTTATTTAATTTACCTTTATCATATTTCTCTTCAACTATAATTGTACAAAATTCTTTTATTTATTTAATTATTCATTTAAATCCCTCTCCATCACTTAATTAAATATTATTTATTTAATTATTCTTCAAATATCGTCTTGAATTAAATGAATTACTACCCATTAATTCTATTTTAACGCATTCTTCTATATTTTAGATAATTATGAGTTATCTAAGTATTCACTTTACCAACTCAACATCTATTTTAATCGCTTAGTTAACTCTTCATTTGATGTTTGAGTGGCTGTCTCGAGTAATCTCTTTGTCAGATCATTCAATCGTCTAGTTCTAACTTATTTGCATGTAGATGCAGATTAACTAAATATTCTTATTTAATTAATTAAACTTTGTGCATGCATTCAACAAGAGTTGATTGAATCAATCTTCATCTTTGTCATGAAAATATATTTCTTTGTTTCGAAGCATCAACTAAAGATTAAATCTCATTTATTTAATCTTTTAATTCTATTTCAGTTTGTATCACTCATGTCACTCTAACAGCTTATCAAAATGCATGTCTAATCAAATATCTCAACTGGCCCATTGATCTTTTAATCTTGGCCTGTCATTCGAATAATCAATTTTCTATAAATTGATTTATCATTCTTCATTCCAATCTCTCTCGAAATCAAAATCTCT
Organism: Sequoia sempervirens; assembly: GCA_007258455.2. NCBI lineage: Eukaryota > Viridiplantae > Streptophyta > Pinopsida > Cupressales > Cupressaceae > Sequoia > Sequoia sempervirens. The sequence goes on along the minus strand of VDFB02379050.1, from coordinate 10,019 downwards.
TTTCAAATCTTGTGAGAACTTGTCTTGAATCTTCGATGTTTTGCTAATCACTATCTTAGGCTATACTTGCATGAATTACTAAAAATTTGAGGGCAATTATACTACAATAGCAAAATGGAGAAGGGTAATCGAGATGAATCATGGAAATACATTTGAAATTGGTGAGATTGTTTCAGTTTGCTTACGTTTAAACTTTCCTTTATTCTTTGTTGCTTAACATTAGATTTTCATATTAGATTTAGTATTGCATGTTTGCTTCTAATCTGTTTCTTGTGCACTTTCTTAGCATTACATTTGGTGAACCCGACGTGAAGACACCATCTTCGTGAAATCGTAGATCTTTTATTTTTGATTTTTGCAAGTTTTTCGTACGGAACGACACAACAGTTTGATGAAGCGACACAATTGAGTTCCTGAAATGAATCTGACACCAAAAATGATGCATCTAAAAAAATACAACGCATCTGAAAATTCCTGAACCACAATTGACTAGTGAATATCGAGCCGCAATTGAAGAAAATATCGACACATCTGACTGGTAACACAACAACGCAATTGAATGGTAAACTTTTATTTTTGTTTTCAGAAATCTGAAATTTTCAATTAATTTATGTGTTAGTAATATTTAATTTTCAGCGTGTTGCCATTTGGAGTTAACAAGATTTTGCAGGATGATTGACGAAGACGATATTGAAAATTACTAATGAGTTTTTTTGCAGGACGCTTGTCGAAGACCCTAGTTAATTTTGAAACAATTTTTTTGGTAGCTTAGGAAATCTTTCGTTTGGTTAAAATTAACAAGTGTCTACTGTGTTTGGTGCGAAAGCACAAGTCTGCTTACCCTTATGACTTGGTACATCGAAGTATCCTCTCCCCTTGCGCATTTGTGCGATCCTAGGTGTGAGAGAAATGATTACCAACTCTAGAGCTTGGGCCTGTTCTGGTGGGAAAAAGTACTCACCCTAGGACGACTCAGACCGGTAGCACCCTGAACCCGAGGGACTTCCAACCGATATATAAAAGTGGGTTCTTGGGGAAAACCCAAGAATCACGAGTATGGTTCTGACGAGATGGATTCGAAAGGGGACTCTCGCCATATGGATCATGCCCCACGAACGGAATTCCTGTACTAAATACCTTTTGTTTTAGAGACCAACCTATTTGTGGCCATTGCTTGGTATAGTGCAGGGTACAGTATCATGCTCGAAGATACTCACTACTGATCCCCTTAAGTAGAGATAGCAGTTCTTGGGAGATCATTACCCAAAGAATTCAAAATTGGTGTGCTCGAAAGACATTAATGAGCCGTGGAGGGGAGCCAATGCCACCAAATTTATAAGCTATCTGCTCTCGAGAAGGAAAGGTGTTTATCACTAATCTGGGGTATAAAAGGTGGGCTATACCAAGTATACAAACCCTAGGCCTTTGGCCTATTAGGATGTACTTGTCTGTTATCAACTTAAATGTTCTTTGAGTCCAAAATTGAAACTGAAAACACTTTGTCTTATGATTGTCTTTGATTGTCAAAATTTGATCACAGAAAATGGAGTCAGTTTAAATCTCATCACTCAAAATACACAGAGAGTCGTATCTATTCACCAAAAACTCACAATTGATTTTTAGAGCTCTATCTATTAAATCTTGAGTCGCGATCTATCATTTCGAAATGATCTATTTTAACTTTGAGTTGCATCTATTTAACTTTGAGTCGACTGCTGTCATGAGTCACATCTCTATTAGCTTTGAGTCGATTCATCGTTGTTACCGATCTCGCCTAGCTTAGAGTCACATCTACCAGTTTAGCTCGCAATTGCTTTGCAAAAACCACATGTGTTATATTCTGAGTCGTAACTGTCAGTACGAGTTGCAACTATTAGAAGGTTAACCGCATCTATCAAAGTCACACTGAACTTTACCAAAGAAATGCAATTGATCACTGGAAAAATACAACTGTTAACTTGAACCGCATCTGTGAAATCTCGTGACACATTTGTCTGATTATCAGAAAACCAGAATTCATAGTCACTGTCCAGTCAACACGATTATACCAGTTTTAGTTGTCTTTACACAAACAGTCCTTGAACAGAAACTTGAAGCAATTTGCTCAATTTTGCATCCTTTAGGTTCATTTAGTCATTACCATAGTTGTCTTAATTCAGAGTTTAGTTTCATCTTAGAATACATATTACCTTGCATTAAACTTCTAGAAAGGTCACTTTTACAGACTTTAGGACTAGTTCACCATCTACACTCTAGAAAAGTCATAGCGTCAATGAAATATGTCATTGAACCTAGTTTTATCAGTATATCCTTTGTCCTACATAGAGTCCTCCTAGCTCATCAGTCTAGTTAGGAAACTCAACTTGTCTTTGATCCTCATCCTACATTGGTTCCTTGACTTAAACTAAATTGACACCTTGGTTAGACTTTAGGTAGTTAATAGCCTCGTCTTAGGTTCACAAAATTGATTACCTTAGAAGCTTGCTTAGAATTTGCATACTTAGACATTATCATCCTAGGATAGCATCGTTTTAGACATACCTTATTCGCATAGAAAATACCAAAAAAATAGTTGCACTCATTCCTTATTTTGCATACGAAAATCCCAAAAACATAGACTAGGGTCATACTGTTCATAGATATAGTTTTTCATTTCCTGCATATTGAGCTTGTCTTACATGGTTGAAACTAGGTCTAAGAGAAGAGAGAGAGAAAACATGTCGAACCCAAATGAATTCATCAATCCATTTTCTTCAAAACCTCATAAGACTCTATTAGACAAATTCACCACTAGAAACACTCAAGGACATATTGCAGTAGAAGACATAGAGGCTACCGCACAGGACCCTAAGTTTGCCTCTTTCATAGATGAGTACCTAGCAAATGATCGACAGCGATACTTAGCCAAATTGGTAGCTAAAGGTGCTACCTTACCTCCAGGATTTGATATCAGCACCTTACAAACTCAACCTACACAAGGGACAAATACCACGACTGCTAGTACTACTATGCCTTGAGTCAGCACAACTATGTCGTCTAGTACACCTACACAGAGTATGATAGTCCATATGTCCCCATTTGGTACAACATCAGGATTTAATTTCACTATAGGGGCTTCATCATCCACTCCCTTCGGTCCTTTTGTTGGGAGTAAAAGACCTAAAACTTTAGCCTCTACACCTTATGTCGGTGTTACAAGTTCACAATAAACAGTCATACCTAACGCTAGTATCACGAGTACCATACCACAGTTAATGGCCATACCTAGTGCTCTAGTCACTAGTACTATACCACGGATTACACAAATAGGGGGCATTCCCTCCTTTCAATATGGCAATCAGAATCCATTTACACAGTTTCCAAGTCAGAATGTACTTCCCCAAACTGGTACTCAGAATCCATTCACACAGATTCTAAATCAGAATCCATTCTCTCAAATTGGTGGACACCAATCATTTACATAGATTCCTAATCAGAACCCCTTTTCCCAAAGTGGTATTCAAAATCCGTTTACATAGATCCCAGGTCAACACCAATTTATGCAAATTCCAGACTAGAACACATTTACCAACATTCTGAATCCAAATCCACCTTAGATGCCAACGTTTAATCAAAACCCATCACTAGACTTTGGATTTCAGAACACATACACGGATCGGCATAATCCCCCTAGCACATTTTTGACTCAAGTTGACATCTTACAAACACAAATGCATGCATTACAAATGCAAATGGATAACATGTCGGTGTCAACTAAGAAATCATTTTCAACAAAGGACATATGCCCATTCCCCTTTGATAGATCATTGTACATGACACTTTCCCTCATGGATATGTCATACCGAATCTCCCTAAGTACAATGGTAAACGAAATCCAATAGAACATATAAGGGAATTTTCTACCATATGCACATACGCTTTTATGACCCCTAATGATCTTATTATGAGACTATCGAAGTCTTGTAGGAATTGCACTCAGAGGGTTTTCAGTCTAGATTCCGCATTAGATCTTGGGGTGAACTGCTTATAGTTTGTGGAGCAATTCCTCCTTCAACATGTGATCACGTAGATAAATATAGCAACCTTGTGTCACAATGCAAGACTAAGGGGAAACATTCATTTCTTCTTCTAGAGATGGTAACTATTGCTAGTAGGTGTCCTGTTGAAATACCCGAAAAACAAAAGGTTACAATGTTTCAAGAAAACCTTCATCCAAAACTCAGGAGTAACTTAAGGGTACATTGTTGTACATCTTTCTTGGAACTAGTGGAAAAAGGGGTGATAATAGAGAAGGACCTCATTGAAAAGGGTGAACTCAAGACAACAACGTCCAATAGAAACCCAATCATACAAAACACCCCACTGACAGAAATAGATTCTGGTCTCGCAACAAAAATGTCACCAATGATGGGGTAGTTGATGCTAAAACACTACAAGCAGAACCTCTCATCACATTACAAGGACCTCATACTTTTGCCAACATGCTTAATGCTGTCAATCAACCTCCTAACGTGGTCCAAAATACTCAATGTCCACAACCAAGAAGATTTCAAAAACGTGAGTTCACTCCCTTAGGGGAACCCATTGAGTCGGTGTTCAAACAACTGTTACAACATAACCTCATACAGCTGCAGGAACCAAGACAATATGATCCAGGACAGTTTAAACCCAGCTTGGTGGGATGATAATGCCTTTTGTGATTATCATAGAACTAAGGGACATAACTTACAAAACTGTCGACAACTAAAGAATATCATACAGGATCTTGTCGAAAGGAGAATTATCGAAGTTAGTGGACAAAAATAAAAGCCATCAAACATCGATCATCAAGTATTTTCTCACTCCACTACATGACCATGGGAAAGGAACCAACTTAGTTCGAAAGTACTAAGACCAAAATGTCAACCAACTATGCTAATGTCAAGCACAATTATAATAGTGGAAAAATCATTCATCACAGCCGATGAGAATATCAACACCATTATTATCAATACTAATCCTGAGTGTGCACTCAATACTCGTCGTACTAAGTTCACTATCCAAGGCCCTCCATCACAGCAAATATCCCAACCTTCCAAGTTACAATATAACCTTCTTGACCAGTTGGGGAAAACCCCGGCCCAAATCTCAATCTTGGAATTGTTGCATATTTCCCCTGAGCATTGATCTATCCTCAATAAGGCTTTACAGAACACCACGATCCCTAATGATCTTGATGTCAACCGTTTCTAGGAAATGGTGGGCTACTTGACCAATAATCACCATGCCACATTTTCTAAACAAGACTATGCGACTGAAAAGATGAACCACAACGACCCTTTACATCTAGAAGTCCTTGTTGATGACACCAAAGTTAGACGAGTTTTGGTAGACGGAGGAGCAGGGTTAAATCTGTGCACTTTAAAACTAATTAAGGCTTTAGGTATCTCAGAAGCATGCATAGACATGACCAAAAGTATTGTCATAAAAGCTTATGATGATGAGGAAAGAAAATCAAAGGGGGTGGTAACACTTCCAATCATAATTGGTCCTACGGTGATGGAGACAAAGTTTTAGGTCTTGGATCTCACCCTCCCTTATAACCTTCTGCTAGGTAGACCATGGATTCATGCCATGAAGGGAGTCCCTTCTACGTATCATCAGTGTCTTAAATTCCCTTACAATGGCACATAAATAACTATAGATGGTGATCCGGATCCTTTCCAGTATTGCACCAATCTAAAGGAGATCCCCCAACGCCAAGTGCCAGTAAACCAAGAGGCCTCATCATCCAATTCATCCTCCTATGTTGATCCAACCACACTCACTCGAGCATCTATTTCACCCTCAGTTTCTACTACTCCTAGGGTTGAGATCCAAGACAAGGGTTGTGGAGAATATTACATGAAAACTTCTTATTGTGTTAGTCATTTGATTCCTCCTAAGTCATACGGTTTTCCTACATCGGATAGGAGACAATCTATGGTCACTATACACATTCCTCCCACAACAACTTTTACTAAATGGGGTGAATTAAGCAAAGAGGCCGTAGATACAGAAGATGTCATTTATTGGATGTATAGAGAAGATGATGAGAAACCCCTCTTGATTGCTCATATTCCTACAAATCTATATGGAAAGGGTTTTAAAATCATGCAAAGCAAAGGATATGATGGATAGAGTGGTTTAGGCTTAAACCAAGATGGCAGGATTGAACCAATATTTATTTCTGAGTGGCCAAAAGGAGTAGGACTAGGGTTTCAACCGATTTAGATTGGCGTTCCTAGTACCCCATTACCCTTACTTGAGGAAGTAAGTGCTTTAGAATATATTAAGACATCTCACGAACTAGTGGACCAATGTTATTGTGACTCCCCTGACTCTAATGATTATGAGTGGGATTCCCTATCCTCTACTTCTTCCATGGACCTTGACAAGTTATTTGGTGAACTCGACTTGATGTTAAGTTCCTCACCAAATCCCTTGAATTCCTGTCCACCAAAGAAAATGACAGAGGAGTGGTTTAAACACTACTACTGGGAATCACTTGATCCTACCTCGTGGCAACCTGACTCACCTGTTCCCGATAGTCAAACCTTGGCATTAGGCCCACCTATCCATCCACCTAGACCTAAACCTAAGAGCAAAAAAGACCTAGTACAAGACTTTTGTAACCACATGAATAATTCAATCTTTACCTTGACCCCATTAAACTTTGATAACTCTGACGATGACATGCCCTTAGTTTATCCCCAACTCATTGATTGGGACCAACAAGACACACTCATCTTAGACAATTTTGAGAACGATGAAGCAATTGCTAAGTTCTTGGGATTACAAGAAGGCATTCCAAACAGTGATCACAAGGTTGGTTTTACTATTGACTTGGACAATAAATCATATTTTGGGGAATCTATTCAACCCTCCAGTCACAAAAATGAGAAAAAGAATAAACACAATAAAAAGGATGAGTCTCTAGGTGAAAATCAAAAGGCACCTTTAGACAATGGAAAATTAAAAAGAAAGGATGCATCCAAAGGTGAAAACCCCTCTGAGGCACCTAAGGATGGAGGTTTGAAAATTTTCCCTGTTGTATAGGAAAAGTCACCCATGCTTGTTGAAGAATCAGTAGAAGTCAACATAGGTACTAAAGAGAATCCTTGACTGGTTTATTTTGCAGCGTCATTGACAATAGAAGAGCAGCTAGAGTTCCATAACTTCTTTGCACAGAGATAGATAAATTTTGCTTGGTCATATGATGACATGCCAGGGTTGGATCCTGAACTTGTTCTGCATCATTTTCCCTTACGACCAGGTGCCAAACTAGTGAAACAAAAATTAAGAAAAATGCACCCACAGATTGCTTTGTTGGTCAAGGCAGAACTCAAGAAACTCTTAGACGTTGGTTTCATTAGATCTATCGACTATGCAGATAGGATTTCCAATCTTGTAACAGTCACTAAACCAACTGGGGGCATCCGCATCTACACTGATTTTAGAGATATCAACAAAGCTTGTCCTAAGGATGATTTTCCTTTGTCTAACATAGACATGATAGTTGACATGACAGCAGGATATGACATGTTGTCCCTTATGGATGGATTTTCAAGATATAACCAAATTAGAATTGCAATTGAAGACCAACCTAAGATGACTTTCACTTGTCCTTGGGGAACGTATTGCTGGAATGTTATGCCCTTCAGACTCAAAAATGCTGGAGCAACCTATCAACGTGCCATGACTACTATCTTTCGTGATCTAGTACACACTCTTATGGAGGATTATGTCGATGACCTTATTGCAAAATCCAAAACAAGGGAAAAACATTTATAGGTTTTAGATAAGATATTTCAGAGGCTAGAGAAGTATAAAGTGAGACTCAATCCAAAGAAATGTGTGTTTGGAGTCAAGTCAGGAAAGTTGTTAGGTTATATCATCTCTAGACGAGGCATTGAAGTGGATCCGGCTAAGGTAAAAGAAATCATGGACATGCCTCCACCTACTAATCTTAGTCAACTAAGTTCATTACAGTGAAGGTTGCAATCTATCAAAAGATTTATAGTGCAGTTAGCAGATAAGACACATCCTTTTCAGCATCTACTTAAGAAAGGAGTACCCTTTGCATGGACAGCTAAATGTGAAGAAGCTTTTCAATAGATTAAAGAATATTTACTCACACCACCTATCTTAATGCCACCTATTGAAGGAAGACCATTGATTATTTATATTACGGCAACCCATTCATCACTCGGAGCATTGCTTGCACAAAATGATGATGAAGGTCATGAAAGGGCAGTCTATTATATCAATCAGACTTTGGTAGGTTATGAGCTCAACTATAGTACCATTGAATGTGCCTATCTTGCAGTAGTATTTGCTACTCAAAAATTGAGGCACTATATGCTAAACCATCAAACAATGTTGATTGCTAAAATAGACCCTTTGAAATATCTTCTCAACAAGGCAACATTAATAGGGCGACTGGCCAAATGGGTTATGATACTTAGTGAGTATGATATCCGGTATGTAGAAAGAAAGGCTATTAAAGGATAGGTCATTGTTGATCAGTTAGCTGACGCACCAATACAGGAAGATCACCCATTAGTTGCAGACTTTCCTAATGAGTTTATATTTACAATTGACACAAACATAACATGGAAACTATACTTTGATGGCTCACATACAAATCATGGCTCAGGGGCTAGTATACTGTTTATCACACCATAGGGTGATTCCATCCCTAAGTCATTCAAGATTGCATTCCCATGTACTAACAACATAGTAGAGTATGAAGCCTGAAGTACGTGGTTACGTGATGTATACTGTGGAAAATTAAGATTCATAAGCATATGGGGATTCTCAGCCAGTAATCGATAGGTAAATGATGATTATGAGACTAAGGATGAGAAGCTTGTTCTCTACAAAGCATGGTCATAGCTTTAGTTATAATTTTGACAAAAGTCTAATTCCCCAACAACACCTCATGTTTTAAACGTGAAGTAGACACTATGGCTACAATTGCATCACTTCTTGACATTCCTAACAACATGCCTAAGTTTGAGTTCTTGGTGGAATAGCTTTTGGTCCCAGCCTACGATATCCCAGATTCTAAAATGGTGTGTGACATTGTTGGTCCCGATTCCCCATGGTACAAAGAAATCTATGATTACCTTCATGCTAAAGTCATACCCATTGGCCTATCCAATAACCAATGTAGGACATTCCTCCACAAGTCAGCCAAATACACATTGTCGAGACACCCTATATAGACGCAAGCCTTTGGGATAATACCTTCCATCAGATGTGTTAATTCTAATCGGCACAAGCAACCTTGCATGGGGTCTATGAGGGTATATGTGGTTCCCATTCTAGCGGTCCTAAGTTAGCCAAAAAAATTATGAGACTAGGTTATTACTAGCCTACTATGGAAAAAGACTCATATCTTTTTGTAACGAAATGCCGCCAATGTCAAATTCATGGAGACTTGATACATGCACCCACACAGGAGCTCCATCCTATAACATCACCATGGCCCTTTGCCTAATGGGGACTCAACTACATAGGTAAGATCCACCCCACGTCATCTAATGGACACAAATTCATTATCAATGCCTAATTCCAGTATTTTATGAAGTGGATTTAAAGCCATTCCTATGACATACATTACCTGCGACACGTATTTCTAAATTTATCCGAACTATATCATTTGTCAAGATGGTGTCCCTCACCCTAATCATCATAATGGTCACCCATTTAAGAACTTTCTCAAGAAGTCTCACCACCGTGGTGATGAATTTCATATCCAACATCACTTCTTTCCACTCCATACTACCCACAAGGTAATGGCCAAAGCAGAGGCATCTAACAAGACCATCATTAGAATCCTCAAGAAGAGTGTCAATGATGTTGGTCGTGACTGGCATTTACAGCTTAACCCTGCCTTATGGGCTTATCGCACAAGTATCCTTACTCCCACTGGTGCTACTCCATATTCACTTGTATTTGGTTCTGAAGCTATTATGCCTATTGAGGTTGAGATT
>VDFB02379049.1:0-20200 GCA_007258455.2 Sequoia sempervirens | reverse complement strand
GGATTTCATGAACTAGTGGGGAATTTTTAATTCCTATAAATTAAATAAAATTCAATCAAAACAATTTCAAACTTGTTATTTGATTAAAAATTTATACTGAAAAACCAACAAAACTTACCTCCTTGACCTCATGGATGTCATGGTGGAAATTTGATGGTGATTTGGTGGACTTTACAATGTGTGCATACTTTTGGTTTATCATTGTCTATTGTTTGGAAGGTGAGAGATAAAGTTCAAATGAGCTTGGTCTATGTTTTTTTTTTATGTCAAATAAAGCACACTTGCATTATAACATGAGTGGGTTAGAGATTGATAGTGACCAAGACTAGGCTTGATCACTACCAAGCCATAACATACTCACATTATTTCTTGTAAGGGACAAAAAAGTGGTGTGACCACTTTTTGGTCCCCTACCTTTCTACATTTACTCTCCCCTTTGTAGCACCATCAAAATTTAATTTAACCTAGTTAAGATTTGGTCAAGTCCACATAGTAGTTTTCTTGAGAGCAAGCTCGGGATATTTTAACCTTACTTTTTCCTATATGGGGTCTAGATTTTGTCTAATTCATTTACAATAAATTTCAAGTCATAAAAATCCCTTTGTTCAAATTATTTTATTTTCTTTAGGTCAGAGGATGATGCCATCTTAAAGGTCTTGGGATTGAATCTAAGTATTGTGAAAATTGAGTCTTTAGAATTAGAATTAAATGTTTTTACTCAAAGTGGAGTTGCAAAGTTAAGTATGGTAGAGGGAGCATAACCATGAGCCAAGCCATAGGGAGGAACAAAGCCAATGAGAGAGGTGGACGAAGATATTTTAAAGGTAATATCTACACCAGGTGTAATATTATGGGTAATAGAAACTATGTAGGTGGTAGGGGAAGGGTTAGGAGTATAGAAAGAAGAGGGACAAGAAGATACCTTCTTATAAGAATTCAATAAAGAGCTCGGATCATGAAGAATATCCATGCCAAATAGACAACCTTATAATGTCTTATGGAAAATATTAGCCAAATGCTGAAGAGATTTAGCTTGAGTGAATACATCAATAAGTGTTTGTCTAGTAAGTGAGATCTCACTTAGACAAATTTGTGGCTTAAGGGAAGATTTAGACCTCAAGTATCTCATGGCATAAGAAATTTTATATGGCTTTGAGAGATGGAAAGATAAGGAAAAATGAAACAATCAATTTTTAATTATAAAATAGTAGTTATTAGATTTGAAACTTTAAATAGAAATTAAAGCGTGGTTTGGGTAGGAAAAACCAAAGTCGCATAATAAAGAAAAAATCCTAAAAGAAAAGATATGGCAATGTAGGATCAATAAATAGGAACACAACCTAAACAATATTTATAAATGATAACATAATAAATAACTATATGCCTAAAAAATCTAATGGAAAACAATTTATAACCATAAGTTCAAATCCTAAGGGGTATAAGAGTAGATAGGTTCAGCCAAATGTTGGTAGAATTATTTATACCTTTTACATAAAATTATGCTAATTAAATAGAAGCATACAATAAAAGTATATAATTAACCCATATTTAATTAAAAAGCAAGGAGAGCTAGGAATTGATAAATTAAAAAGTTATTCTTAGAAACTAAATGTGAAAGGAAATGACACTTATTTTAGTGAACAATAATGAAGAGTGATGTTGATGTTGGGAAAAACTAATTCACCAATGTCTAGAAATTGATGTTCACATTGTACACACAAACTTAGAATAATAACAACCATATAATTCTGCATAGGTCAAATATAATCCTCTAAGGGTTACACTCAAGGTCCATGGAAGTGATTCAATGTATGAAATTATCTTATAAATCATATGAGTGATCTAGCAAATCTTGTGGATTTATGAAATCTTTTTCTTGATCTCCATTATATGAAGATGTGGAGGACGTGTGATAGTTATAAATACCTATGAGAATCTACTAATTTTCAAGGGTCGAGTTCTCCTTAGTTAACCTCCTTATCAAAATAGCTTACAACCTTGGGAAAATGTTGGAAGGAATTAAGTAGATTGCAAGTGGCCTATATGCATATTCATATTCAAATGTAAGTGATTTTTTTTATGATTCAAATTAAAGCGCTCCTAGAATTATCTCTCTTTTGCATTTTAGATGTTTCTTGCTATTCCTTACACATGTTTAGTTGGGTGAATCTGAAGATATTTTAATGTTGGGGCATAGCAATTAGTTGTGCAAATATGTAGCAAGTCAACTACTAATTACTAATAGGAAAGGATGAGAATTGACAATTTAGAATTTAAAATTTAAAATTTTGGGATTAATCTCAAACAACTCAAGTTTGAACCTAAGCACCATGGGATTGACCCAATATAGAGAAATGAAACTCTCAAGATGTGAAATAGATATACGAACGTCTATATTGATAATGGAATAAATTGAAATAGGTGCAAATAAGACTAAAATAATATTGAAAGAAAATCATTTTCCCTTCAATTTTTTGCAAAAGTACATTTAGATTTAGAGGGAATAGCATGCAAGGTATCTTTCTCTTTTATGACCGGCATTGCAAATTTTAAGCTTTCCACCGCTAAGTCTGACTGAAAAACTCAACTACCTTTTATAATTGAAGTAATGAATAAAAGATGTATTTACGCTTCCGTGTCAGTGAGGTTGTTGATCTCGTGTTGACCACGCACTGCGCTTTCACAGCAGCCAGACTTCTCTTAAAACCCACGTGCATGTATTTATCACCAACCGAAAGTTTTATATGAGACAATAGCCTTTATAATTCATACCCTTGCTTGATGTACTGGGCAAAAGATTTTAGAATTGTTATATTTAAATAGATAATATTGTTTAAATTAAGGAAGGTTTTCTTAACTTTTTAATAATTCTAGATTTTGAAGCAACTTGTAGTGTACTAACATTGAGTGACAGCACAAGGAACACATTGGTTTGATTCTCAGCTCGTGACTAATTTTTGTTTGCTTTCCATTTCAACTACAAATGTGTCTTCTACAAAGCCACTGGCTGCAAACATATGCATAATACTATATTTACCTACTTGTGATTTACAAAGTAAATCATTGGGTAGAAGCCAAGGATAGGATCTATAATTTAATCCAGTAATTGTGGTATCATTTATTGTGTTTGTTTACAAATATAAATTTGTGATTTAATCTTCTCATTGATAATGTAATCAATTAAGTTCTTTTTATATAATTTGATTGTAAATTTATTGATAGCGTGAAGTTTCCATAGTTAATGATAATAGAGTGATGAGATTTCTGAATCGAAATTGTGTGTAATTTTTTACATCAACATTTCGAATCATACTCATGATCCATCATCAAGATGCAGCGTAGAGAGAAGAATGATGGATTATGGAGTATGATCCCAAACATTGATATAAAAAATTGCATACAGTTTCAATCTGGAAATCTCAAACACTCTATAAATTTATTGATTAAAAGAATTTTTAATTTAATTGTATGTATTTATTATTAGTGGTTCAGATCATATAGAATGAGTCATATTATAATGAAATTGTTAGTGTTATATTAATATAGATCATTAAGCATGGTACAAAATTTTGATATAAAGAATACATGATTGAATGGGTACAAATGTTGATATAACTAATACACACAATTGAATCAAATAACACTTTCAACCAACTTTATGAATTGTGAAAACTTAATTTTTTTTTGTAATTTTCATCAATTTTACAATATACCAATCACTTAAAATTTTCAAACTGATGAGAATAGACTAATAAAAAATGTTTGATTAATAGAAGATTTTAGAGCTCCACTCAAGTACCGACATTTCAATAATAATATTGAGGGACATTTTTTGGTATAAACTGAGCTTTAATAATTTGAAGGACATTTTGAGTGTACGATGGAAATGACAAGTATTAAAACCACAGACGCTTGGCCACCCATTATTGAATACCTTATTAATGTGAAGTACAAATGAACAGCTTTTAATATTTAGAAAAACAGACAGCCACGTCCTCCCTACCTAGTTGAAATAGCTTAGTTGTCTGCAATATCGAGGATTCTTGACTTGTTTAAATGCTAAAATTTTATTAACAAAGTAGATAGATTCTGAGCACACTGGCCTTTTGTTAGGTAGTAAATTAATCACTGTAACTTTTAGTTAGCTGTAAATTAATCTGTCTAGTATCTGTAATTTTCCTGACAAGTAGAAAACTGTGAAATTTGTATTATAAATTAACACAAAGAGAATCAAACCAGATGTTACGTAGGTACCTTTTAAGCCAAGCAAATGAATATAATTCTGTAAATATTGTTGAGGTCATTTCCGAAGAGCTTTTCATTATGTAAATATTATTGCAGTCATCTCCGAAGAGCTTTCCATTATGTAAATTAATAAGCCTAAAAGGTCTTTAATATAAATAAATTTATGTCAATCATATCGATGATTTTCAACCATCAATAACTTTCTACATTGTTCTCACAAGCTTATATTCCGAAGGGACTGCCATTTCAATTCAAAGAAATAAAATACAGCTATCAATCTATAAATTCTCCCCACGCTATTAAAGCAGATGAACATAGAAATGAATCAAACAAATCTCTATTTATAAAAATATTCTAAGAAATTACATACGAATTTTTGATTGTAAAGTTTTATACTAAATAATAGTGATCAAATAGATAAACTAAGCTGACTTAATCTCATCAAGAGGCAAAGGGCGGATGAACATAGAAATGAATCCTCAAGCAAACAAATTATTTATAAAAAAAAAAATGTTTTAAGAAAAATTAAGGATGAATTCTTTGGATTGTAGGTTTTGCTAATAAATAATAATGATCAAATAGATCAAACCAAGCTTGGACTAATCTCATCAAGTTATGCAAAGGGCTTAAAAGTCATCTTTTGATTACTGTATACAAATGTATATGGATGGACAATCTAGTCAATTATGATATTGCTACCAGGATTCAACATGTAGTTTTTTGAGTCAAACTCATTGACCCATGTTTCATGAATAGTTGTTCACAAGAACCCATCTCTCATGAGAATGAACGGTCCACTTAGCACTCATTGCATCTAGGTCATGCTCACGATGGTGAAGCATTGAGCCTTCCTAAGAGGTCATTCATCCTCAATACTACTCAACTCAAGTATGCTTAACCTGGAGTTGTTAGAACCATTCATTTTCATGAGAAATAGATCCTTGTGAACCATTACTCATGAAACATGGATTAATGAGTTTGACTCAAAACCTACATATTTGAATCATGATAGCAATATCATAATTTGACATGTTGTGGAAAATATCTCCTACTTATCAATCTAGTGAATTTTTAGACCAAGCTTAAGCTCTCAAAAGAGCATAATTTCTATTTTGCTAGAAACAAAATGCTAAGATTTGGCTGATGGAGCTGATATATATGGGTTAAAATTGGAGACTTGTGTCATTTCTTATTTAGATTTTTGTTTATTTTGAGATGCCTTAATATAATTAGATATTAACAGATGGTGTGATTTTCTATTAAAGTTAAGCTCATTTGTATATCCTTTATCTATTCTTATTTACACATATTTTTCATTTTTATTCTATTTTACATCTATTTTTACACACTTTCTCATACTTTTTACATTTATTACACTCTGTATGTTCAAAATATTTGTTTCCCATTTTGATCTTGGAACATCCTAGTCTCAGTTCAATTCTATAGGAGCAGAATTGATCCCACACCCACATACTTGAGTCCCAAGATTTCAAAATTCAAATTTTGTTTGATTCACACCCATTTCTTCATTTCTATGAACCAACATAGTGCACACTTGGTGTGATTTATTGTTATATACTTGTATTTGAAGGAATTCAATGTGTATTCATTTGTAATTAAGGCATTAGGCTTTCATTGAACAATGATATACATGCAAGAAGCGCATGTATCAAAGTAGTACTTCAATCAATACACTAAAAGGAACAACATTTACTAACCTTAAGAATCATGATCTAGGACAGTTGCATGCTTGCTTATTGCCTACTTATCTTTAGCATGACCATAATGTTGGTTTCTCCCAAGGGTTGACCTATAAGAACTTGTCCCTAAGCAATCTAAGAGCCTCTTTATGGTATTTTAAAATAACACCATCCCTTGACAACCAAAAGAAGTAGAGAATCAAGTGAATTATAAAGTGCATAACTAGTAGTATTAGATTTACACTTGTGAAAGCAATATATAGAACCATAGATTCAATCTAGAGGACATAGTTCTATACATAAAATTTGAGCTGAAGCGTTGGCCTAGAGTACCTCCTTTTTGTGTTAGAAGAACAACTTTTAGAGGCTAAATTAAAAATACCTTTAACATTTTTCTAGAGATATTTATTGTTATCCATTGAGTTTAATTCTGTCGCTTAGCATTTAATTATGAATTATCCACTTTGATAGGTGAACATGATAAATCTAGGTTGATCTATGGTGAGTGTTATCCATCTATTTAATTAGCCTAGATTAGGCTTTATAGAAATGTTATTTTCCATTCACATTTTTGGTGAACTTGTCTAGTTTTACACAACATTATGGTACTTTCATTATTTTTTGGTTTTAGATCTACATTTTTTTATTGTGTTATCTTTTTTTCCAAATCAATTAGGGGTTGTACACCATTAATTGCTATTTTGTTGATATACAATTTCTCTAAGGGGGTTCATTCTTTGTCATCTCCTTTACCTATCGTATTCACCATTGACTACCCCATTAGGGTTTCACTATTAGATCTAGAATGTACCATTGGTATTTTTTATTTATTAATTTGAAAGTATTTCCTTGAGCTTTAGCTTCCTATATTTTTATGCCATGAGCTACTTGTGATCATAATATTCCATTAAAAATAAATGATCATGTAAACCTTATAATTTTTGTTTGATTAATGATTGAGATTTATTCTAATGCTAATGTTGAGAATAATATGAAGGATTATGATCATGATATTCATGTGGCCAACCAAGAGTTTACAAATGAGCTTTCTATTTTTTATAATGCTAGAAATACTATAAAACTAGTGAATATAATTCACAATATACTCATTAATAAGCCCCATGGATTAGAGATCTTACAAGATATTAAATACTAGTACATCTACCTCCTTTCTCACTTCTATAGTTCATCCATCAATATTCCATTATTCTTTCCACCACCTTCATCTAACCAAATAGTATTTCTCCCATCTTCACTAATGTACCACCATATACTATTTATCCTTTCTCCACCTTCCCTTATACTTATTACTTTCCTCCTAACTTACCCTCTCAAAATACCTACATCCCTCATGATGTATAATAACTCTATCACAACTTCATCAACCACTATTCAACCTATCATTGCTCTTTTTACCAGTGTCATTCCTAGATCTAACACCCCATCCCATGTTATATCTATTCCTTGTTCCATCTCTCCATCTAAACCCTTACACACCCTTCTTTATCCTTCCTCCTCTATCATTATTTGGCCTAACCCATACTTCTCACACCCATTCCTATACACATCATAATGGCACTCAATCTTCACTTTTTTCTATTCTATACTCTACCTTATATGCACTAATTCATAAGATAGATTAAGCAGAGAAAAGTTGATGCAAAACCTCATAGGCAAGATAATGAGGAATTGAAATATACTCAACATACATCATTAGACTGAGATTATGCATCCACTAGCTATGATTTTTGTGGAACCAATACGTTCAATTTATGATATCAAAGGTCGCTGAACAAATACACATTTGAGGTCTTATACTACATTTTATATGAGGATAAGCTTTGCTTGATTTTTTGTTAAAATGATTTTACTCAACACCAACTAATCAATTTACCTCTAAGGAATATATTTTTTATATTTTGTATCTTTGATTGATTTATTTAAAAAAAGATTTTGCAATGGTCATATTTATATAGAAAAATTTGTCTAAATAAATAAATATTTTATTAATTCTTGTTTGTAAACTAAACTTTAATTATTTTAGATTTTGTAGTTGTTTGTAGTGTATGAGCATGGGAGAGCATTGGATGCTAGCATACTAGATATATGGATTTGATTCTCACATAATGACAACTTTTTGTTTTATAGGCAACTATTTTTTTCAATCATAAATGTGTTCTCTACTACCATAGTAAATGTACTTGTGATCTAGACTCTAAATTATAAGGTAGGTTGTTAGACTAGATTCTATAATCTAATTCAATTTTTGTAGTGTTTTCTCACGTAAATAGTTGACAGTAGTTTAAATATATTTCAATTGTATATAAGCTTATTTTGATTTTACAACATACCAGTGACTTTAAGATTTAATATATGATGTACTAAAAAATTGATGATGTATCCAATTTGAATTAAATAATAAAAATATTTGATTAATAAAATCTTTTTAATTCTACTTCAAATGCTGATAGTTCAATAATAATTTGTACGATAGAAATTAAAAAAAAAACAAAAAAACAAAACATCACACAAGCTTAGCCACCCACCCATTGTAGAATAGCTTATTTATGCCAAGTACAAATGAGCAGCTTTTAACATTTATAAGCAGACAGCCATGTGCTCCCTAGTTGGAATAGTTGTCTGCAATATCGAGGATTCTTAGCTTGTTAAATAGTTCAAAGGCTACAATTTGTAGATTCTAAGCAATTTTTTTGTTAGGTTTAAATTTATCTCTTTGTTATGATGTTGTCTCTGTAATTTGCCAGACAACTAGAAAACTGTGAAATTTGTTGTTTTAAGTTAACACAAAGAGAATCAAACTAGACGTCACGTAGTTTTTAAGCTTGTGTTAAATTATTAACTCGATGATTTGGATTGTCTTGGAAAGCAAAGCAAACGAATATATACATAGTCTTTCTGTAAATTTTCTTGCAGGCATCTCCATTATGTAAATTAAAAGCAGGTCTTTACTATCAAATAATAAATATATGTCAATCGCTTCATGTTTTTCAAGCACCAATAATTGCACAGCTATATAGATCTCACAAGCTTAGATTCATTTCAATTAAAAGAAATAAAATAAAGTTATCAATCTAATCAATGTTTTATTGGGATATCATGATGTAAGAGTGGAAAGGTTAGAGCAGAGTGTATAGTGTAGATATATTGGTTTGAGGTTAAAATAATCTTTAAAGAATAATGATTCACATATTATATTCAATATAAATATGTAAAGTTTTAATTTTTAATATTGTAAATTGAGAATTTATTTATTAGATTAAAAAAAAACAAATAATATAGACTTTATTTCAGATTTCTTTTGTGTAGAGTTTTGTTTGGTTCTTTTTAGATAAATTATATTAATGATCCTTTCTTGTCTTTTTGGGATCACATTTTTCCTGTTTAAAGTTGTCTCTATTCTTCGAGTTTTATTATTTGAGATGTGAATTTCTCATGGTTCTTTGCGGCTTCGTTCACTCGTGGTTTAGATTCTATCTGGTTGCAAGGGAGGCATATCTATTTTTTCTTTCTCATGAGACATTGTATGGTGCAATATGTTGTTTGTGATCTTTAAATGTCTTTTGGATGGTATAAATTACCGCCATACATCTATGAGACTCCCCACTAAGGAAAAAGGATGTTGGGAACTTGGAGCATCTAGTTATTCCTAATAAAGGTAAAAGAAAAGAAGCTAACAAGGAGGGTTCTTCTAGCAAAATGATTCATTTGGGTAATGACTCTTGTAATGTCTGTCCTCCTCATACTTTTCATCTGTCAAACATTGAGGTTCCTAGTAATAATATTCATGATTCTCTTAATGTTTTTGTGTCAAACCTTCATAACCTAATTTCATCTAGGAAATTAGGGTGGAGCAATTAAATATTTAGGATTTGATAGCTGGTATCCATGATTTAATAGATCAAACAAAATATTTACTCCACGTTTGTTATACAAGTGATAGAAGGAGTTAGAGTGTGGAGAACTAGTTGGAAACCTTGGATGCTCTTATGGCTAATGTATATAAACTCAAGCAAAATCGAAGAATTCTCCACTACATAGTTTAGGATACTCGCTTGTGGATCAAATTCGGTCTCTATTTCATCATAAGAGTGTTGTTATGAATTCTTATAATTCACATATTATTATCAAGGAGGATAGTCATGACCCTAAATAATGAGGTTTCCTTGCTTATTTCTTCTTCTTCTGATATTTGTTTAGGATACTCGCTTGCTTATGAATCAAATCTAGTCTCTCTTTCATTAGAAAAGTGTTGTTATGAACCCTCATAATTCATATCCTATTATCAAAAAAAAAAAAATCATGACCTAAACCTTGAGATTCTCCCACTTATTTCTTATTATTTTCCTATCTAATCTTATATCTAATAAAATTGAGACTTTTATTTTAAGAAAATCTTATGAACTTTATTTTAAAAAGTTACATGCTAATTAACTTTACTTTACAATACTAACTGAACTTAACAATACATAAAACAATACAAAAGATATTATTCTTTCACTTTTCAATAAAATAAATTGTCAAATTTTGTTTTTAAAAAATAAAACTGAATATTCTTTCCTTCTCACCATCAAACCTCCTTTTCTGGAATGATCATGTATATTGACCAGAAAAGTTAAAAATTCTTCCACGGATGGGCAAATTTTATAATCTTTACGCGTCTCTCTATGTATTTTAGAAACATTCAAGGAAAAATAAGGATAAAAGCTTGAATTGAAGAAAGGTAGCAGCTGAGAGACTCACGGAACGTATAAACTATACCCCATTCTTTTTTTAAACCATTGACTTAATTTCGAGTTATGTAAAGTGCGAATATTTGTATTTCGTGGAAGATAAGTCACTGTAAACATTGGTGATGAAAGAAGAAAGTTGCTCGAATCCACATTCTTCCCGTCAACTGAACGTTACAGGAAAGTATTCCTCCATTTTCTTTTCCTTTGAAAGTGACGCCAAATTATCAATTCAATTGATTGCGTACGCAGCAGAAACCATGATAGGCAATCAAGAGAATTATCAGACCAGTCTTGAGCTCAAAAGAAAAAATTATTCTTATTTTACTAAAACAGTATGCCCGGATTTAGCTGATGGCACTGTACCTATAGTGTTATATATTCCTTAAGTCTATTCACTAACACCTAGTTCAAATCAATCTAATCTAATCACATCTATTCATCTTCACCGAGTCTTAATCAACTTAGAACATATTCATTTCACCTAAAGTTCATCACTTTATTATTTAATTTATCGTTTTTTTCATTTTCTCACAAATAAATAAATATTTCCATCTATTATCCACCTTTTTAATTAAGCTTCTATTCTCTCAACACATTTCAAGAATATTGGACACTTGCGAACCCTTGTCCTTATATTCCCATTATTCTATCAACACATCTCAAAATTATAGCCTTCTTAAGTGCACATGTCCCTAATTTCCTTCAAGCTCACAACTACTTACTAAATTTGGTCAATTAATCCTATCCATTCACATTCTAACTACTTTCATCTCCACCCTCCATCTCCTCCTAGATCCTAGGGAATTCCTCTCAACCATTCTCCACCCTTGATTTCACAATCCAATCTTAGTCATCCATTCCCCATTCTCAAAATCTATAAATTCAAGCACTATATCCCTCATTCCATCCATTATCAATTATGCTAAGTATATGCTGTCAAATTGACGATCTTCAAGCAAAGGAGCATCCACATTCCAATCCATCAAGAAGCAAATCAAACCACAATGGAGATTATAGTAACATTTCAAGTTGATTTTTATGTTATTATTTTGTTTGATTTCACTTGTTAAGCTCTATCTAGAGGTTTTGCTTCAGTTTGTGATAGTTTAGAATAGGAGCTTGCATATTTGCACTTGTTTCCATTTGCATTTATGAATTATCACTTACATTTTGGCAAATTTGTTCGGGATCATACTCGCTTCTCTAACTTTGTTTGTGTGTTTGTGCACTTTGGAATTGATTTTCACTAATTAGTCTTGCAAGTTTTTGGGTGGTCTCTGGTATCAACTTTTTGTAGGTGTCCTTGGGGCCAAAATGGACTACACTATTGCAATCAAGAATTGAGAGACAAATTTTGATATAAAATACTTAGTATTTCATTGAAAAAAAAATGTTTTGCAAGGTCACTTGAAAGTACAACGGTATGGATTTCATATAGACATATAGACAACATACTATAGAGGTGTCATACTATGTAGAAAAAATCACCAAGGTGAGGAGGAAATATATATAGATTTTTGCAGTTGTAGAGGTGTCAAGGTATATACACATTGTCAAAGAGGTATATATGCAGTCTGAGCGAAGAGGATACACATCACTGCTTTTCATAGTTCCTTTGGAATCCACAATTTAAATTAAATGTATATTTTCTTGAAATTTGCTTTCAATTTTGCAATTATAAATTTATGTTTGTTCAAGGGAATTTGAAATGATGGTTTAAAGCTTAGTTGAAATACATTTCATTTTATAGTTGAGGTTATGAGCTATGTTTGATCTTTTGTCAAATTTGTGCCAAAAATATATTTCAGTTGCATTTTTTTTAATTTAAATTATTGGATAATTCTATGGAGAGCACACAAATATTTAAACTTTGGTTTATTCACCTCTAAAATTTGAAATTAAATTAAGATCCTTTGAAATCAAAGCAATGAAAACATTTAAAATCCAAAGAAAACTCATTTTAAATCTATAGGAAGATTTGGCAAGGTTTATAAATCATTTTGATGATATCTTTGAAATCTGGGTGTCAAGTCCGCAAGTAGAAAAATCTTTGGATTTTTTTTTTTTAATTAAATTTGAAGTCTGTTTAACTGATTTTAGTTTTAATTTCAAATAGAGCATAATAAATCGAGTTTTAAAATCTGTAGAATCTACTTGTATGCACTCAAGACCTGCAACATTCCACTAGTTTTAAACCTTGTTTAAAATCCTTGATATTGCTCTCAAATTTTGTGGAAAATATAAAGCCCAAAGTTATGTTTAACTTACCTCAAATCTATTTTAATGTCATGAATTTTTTGTCAAAAAATATTATAATATGATTTAAATGGGTTTAAAATCCATCTAGAGGTAGTCCATGGCTTTGGCATGAATTTTAGGGGGTATTCATGTCCATCCTTAAGCAAACCGACCAGATCTCTTTCGCTTTCTAATTTTGTTCTAGCATGCCTCACAATCCCATCAAGGATTAAGGGCTCTACACTTCTTAAGCTCTTTGAATCGTGGAAGTGAAGCCCTTGGTCGTGGCTTGACCTTGGGGACTAAACTCCACCCCCCTACAAATTAGCCCCCTCTGCTAGAGTTGATGGTCACTTGATTGACTAGGGGTTGACTGATAGGGGCTTAAGCCATCCCAATCTCCATTCAAACTTATCAAAAAGCACCCTACACTCAAACACACATAACTTTTGTATTTTTTAATCAAAATTTTAAAATTTTGCTTTGGAAAGCTTATTCGAAGACGGACATTGTGGTGCAAGTAATTTTTGTAACTCTTCAAAATTCAAGTATTTTCTTCCAAATTCAAGTTTTCATTTTCAAACTTAATTTGGTTATAACTTTCACACCTTTTATCCTTTTTAGTGTTTTTTTTTAATTTATCAAAAAAAAAAATATTTTTTATTTTTGCAATTTATTTTTCTGTAGGACTTACATTTTTTCTATTTTTGACTAACTTTTGTGTAAAGGTATTTTTCATTTTATTGAGCCTTCAATCTTGCAAATTACTAACTTCAACGGTTTTGCAAGGAATTTTATTGAATGACTTTGATTATAGACATTTTTTCCCTATATGCTTTATTTGTTTTGTTTGTTTTACATTGAAATTGGGATAAAATTCAGTTCACATTACAATTTTGGATAACAATTTAAAAGTTCTTTATAAACCCCAAAAATACTTATGTATGCTCTCCTCTTGCATCTTAGGGTGATCTTGAGGATCAAAAATAAGTGTTTTCTTGTTTTACTTTTAGGGGATCTACTTGGGGATATTATCACCTCAAGGACAACCTCAACTCTAGTGTTCCAATGAAATATAAATAAGTGGAGTTGAATAGAAAGACACGCTTTTGCACAAGCGACTACTATTGCAATAAAAGATTGACCTGTTAATGCTCGATACAACTGCCAAATTTATACAGGATCCAAGATCCACAAGAGGTGGTTAAGCCATGTCATGAAACCAAGCGCTATGTTGCACATTTTTAATTCTTAGAAACTCTACAGCAATATGTAGAATTCCAAAATCAAGCAATATTTAAAGCTATAATGTAATTTTAGTAAGTCAAATCCACATAATCCACCTAATCATCTATTCCCATCCTTGAGGTCATCCTAATCATCTAATTTATCCATCTATGTATTCCATCCAATTCATCTATTAAGTCTACCTAGGGTTATTCTTTTGATATAGCCACCATAATTCAAAGAAATACAAAATCCAAAGCATACCAATTTTAAAAATCCAAGGATCTAACTAAAACAATGGATCCATATCCCACACAAGTAAAGACCAAACTCATAATCAAAGAAAGCCAAAACATCATAATTAAAGGAAAAGATAACTCCATGAGCCTTCTAGATGAAATAATTTCATAAATCAATCCAAGTATGATGACTATAATGGAATTGTCTATCAACCTCAATATGATCCATATGATGATGATGGTCTTATCTATCAACCTGAATATGATCCTTCTCATGATGAGGATGATCTTGTCATCCAACTTGAATATGATCCTCATGATAATGAGAATGGTCTTATCAATCAACCTAAATATGACCCTTGTGATGATGATAGATTTCACCAAGACACCATTGATGAGATCCTTGTGGACGATCTTGACATAGATTCTATGCACCCCACCATCAACTCCCATATCCTACAAAATGAAGACCTCCCAAGAACTATCCACCTCATAAAAAAAAAATCACACATCAATTACTCATCCTCATCCCACCTTTGGAAAGGAATATACTGTTACAATTTGGTTGTTGTTGATGTCAAAAGTTCTATCCAGTATGTTGCAATCTAGTTGTTTGGTTTCCAGAGACTCTGATAAATACTCTACATATCTGTGATGATGATGTTTTCCTCCTACGGTTTGCAATATAGCTTCATGTTGTGTCAAGGCATGTGTGATCCAAGTTTCAAGTATTTTGGGTTACCGAAAAGGTTTTTTTGAGCTCTTGAAAGATTGAAGTTTGTGTTGTTTCTAAGTTGTTCTCAGAAGTGTAAAGGATAGCTTTGCATTTCTATGCATTTGAGAATATGGTTGTGTGGATCAGAATATAAGTCAAGATGGATATGTGAAGGTATTATATTCAATTTTCTATCTCATTAATCCCTCCACAACAAAAGTTACGAGTAACAGAGTGTAGGACTGTGTTGTCTAGTGACTGGTTTTAATGTATGTCTACATGTGCCAATAGAAGGTTGTGAATTTTAGGTGTATGAGTTTGTGTGGATACTCCACATGATTCATAGTGTCTAAGATTTGAAGCACATGAATATATTTCTTCTTTCCAGTACCACATAGTTGTTTCAAGTCATTTTGTGAAGTTATGTTTTCTACTGAGGTTGGTGGACTAAGGAATGCTGATGATGTGCACCACAAGTTCAAGTGTGAGTAGACCTTATGGAGTGTCTTAAGATGTTGTATGGGTCATGTCGACTCATCTAGGATAAGCGTAAGTAATGCTTTATCATTCATGTGTACCACCAAGGATGTAGTGGCAGACATGCTACAAATTACATGTTTTTTTTCTTTGACTGACCTAATTTGAATTTGTGACTTGTGTGTGGATGATATTCATAGAAGATTTAAGGTGTGAAGTTTTTTAGGACCAGGTTAAGCATGTGTTGGAATTGACAAGGAAATTTCTTCTTCCTTCTGTTGTGTGTAGTCCTTCGTATCCTTCCTTCTACACATATCATATTATGTGTTTTATCTTTGGTCAACTTACATATGTAATATTTTTGTTGTAGGCTAACATGTTAAATGTAATAAATGTAATATCATGTATAAATTAAAACCTAGTTGATCTAGGGTGATAAATGTATGTGAAATTGATGATAATTGCATAAGTGACTGAAAGAGAAAAAATAGTTGTGGAAGATCATGTTTGGTTTCATAGATTGATCATATCTTTGTGACAAAAGGGAATTGAAAAAGGTGCTTAATTGTTTGCTGGAGGTGATGAGCCAAAGGAAAAACTTCTTGATTGTTGAAAGTAGTGAGCTAGTAAGTAGCTAAGAAGACATTTGTAGAAGTGACAAAGGATAATTATAATCATTAAAGGAGAAGTGCCAAAGAAGAATTACAATCATCAAGAGGATTGAGCTTAATTTTTAGTTTCTAATAGTGGAAGGAAAATCATTCTATAATTATTACTGAGTGTGTGCTTAGATTAGGGAGTTGTAGCTTCCTTGGGTTGGAGCCCTAAACCAAATTTTAATCAGGGAGTTGTAGTTTCCTTGGGTTGTAGCCCTAAAACAAAACTGTAAAAGTTGTTCATATTGTGAGGCCGGATTAGGACAGTACTATTGCAATTAGGGTGTCTCAACCTTTGAGTCCTAGCATTTATTTATTATTTTGTTATGTATTTATTTATATTATAATGTTAAAAATTACCTATCCAAATTGATGTCACTTTGTGGGGCCTACTGGTGATATGGCATCCTACATGGAAAGTGACATGTATAATTTGTAAGCTAAATTAGTGGAAGTAGGAATCCAATTTGGAGGACCTATATTTGTGCCTAAATTGGTGGAATTTGTCATAAGTTACTATGTAACAAGCTATGACAACTTGCTATGTTAGTTTATGACTAATTATGATGGTGGAAGAGTCAAGAATGACATATTGCCAGTTAACTATGATAGGTGGGACCTATGTGATGAGGGCACCTACAAATGAAAGGTATTTACATGCATGCAGGCTCATTGCATGTGCAACGATGGCTAATTTTATGGGACAGGGGCTGATTTGTGGAAGTTTTTCATAATTATGAGTTTTGATTATGGCAATATATGTCATAATGAACTCATGTTCACACCTTGGGCATGAGATTTGATTATGGAAAGTTTTTGGTGCCTTGTTTCATGTTGAGAGGTTATAAATACTTGCAAACTTAGTGCATTTTTATGGTGACAAGTTTCAAGAAGCTTACATGTAGTTATGTTATCGAAATTACTCTAGATTCTTGTAGTAGTGTGAAGACTCCTGATCATTGCTCTTGAGATTGTATTGTAACTGAAATTGTTGTTGATAATACAAATTGAGCCGTGTGATTTGGAGTGTGGGATTTTTCCCGAAAGGGTTTTCCCATGTAAACATAGTCTTATGGTTTGCATTGTTATTTATGTTGTTTGATTTCTGAATGTGCATCTTTTGATCCTACAATTGTAAAGGGTGTTAAAACAAATTTTAGTAACTCTCCTCTAATTAGATTATTGTAGGAAGTTGCTTAGGCATACCTAGCTTCCTTTCAGTTGGTATCAAAGCTTGGCCAACTTTGATTCTATTGTTGGGTTTAAAGGGTTTTTTGAGTTGGTCTTTTTTTAGTGGGAGTTTTATAGAAGGGTATCTTATGACATTTCTTCAAGAAAAATATGGCAAGCACATCTAAAAGAATCAAGATGGAGAAGTTTAATGGAAAAAATTTTGAACTTTGGAAAATGAAAATAGAGGATATGCTTGTAGACAGAGATCTTTGGGCTGCAATATCTAGAACTAAACCGGCTACAACAACCCAAGAAGATTGGGATCTTATGGATAGGAAAGCAAAGGGTTTGATTAGACTCTATTTGGCTAATTTTTCCCTCTTGAATTTCCATGAAGAGAAAACTACAAAAAAAAATTGGAATAAACTTGAAGATGACTATCAGGCTAAATCCCTGGTAAACAAGTTGTTTTTGAGAAAGAAACTGTACTCTTTGAAGATGGAAGATGGAGGATCTATAGCAGATCATTTAAATGCATTCAACATGTTGATAGCTCAATTGGATTACATTGGAGATAAGAATGATGAATAGGATTATTGCATGATCCTCTTCTATTTATTACCGAACTCATGGTACAACCTTGTATTGGGTATTAGAAGCACAACCGCCAATTTCAAGATGGATGAGGTGGTGTCTTCACTATTATCTAAAGAGATGCAGAGAAATTGTTTCAATATGGATAAGGAGGCCCTTGTTATTTGTGGTAGATCAAAAGAGAAAGTCAAAATCAAGGACAAGAAATCAAAGTCAAAATCTTTGAGGAGATCTATGTTTCCTAGCAAGTCCAAGGTGAAGTCTTAGAACTATAGAAAAACTAGTCAAATCATAAAAGAGTGCAAGGAAGAGAAGAAGAAGAAATGCAATAAGAATTTCTTTGATTCTGACTCTAACAAATCCTCTTAGGATGATGTAGATGCTTTTGTCACAGCCTTGACAACTCATGCATTGGAAGATGTGTGGTTGATAGATTCAGGTTCTTCTTTCCACATGACCGCTCAAAGAGGTTGGTTTTCAAAGTATGAAGAATACGATGGTGAGAAGGTGTATCTAGGTGATGACTCTCACTTGAAGATCATTAGCCTTGGAAGATTCAAAATTAGATTCCTTGATGGAAGAGTGAAGGGGATTGATGGTGTCTTGCATATCTCGAGTTTCACACAAAACCTACTTTTTGTGAGTAAATTGAATGATGCAAGAGTGCAAGTAGTTTTATTTGGTGGAGGATGTACGATGACAAGAGGAGTTGTGGTGTTGGCTAAGGGTGTTTGAATTTGTACCTTGTACAAGCTAGATGCATGCATAGTTTAGTGCAATAGTTCTTTTGATACACCAAAGAAGAGACCTTTGGACTCTTCATCTTCACCATCATATCATGCAAAGAAGTGTGTTGCAGTTGTTGAATAGGACAACTGAGAGCGGGGGTGAATCAATTGTCACATAATTAAACCTTTAATTCAATCATCAGAACTAATACTTAATACTACTTAAATGATTAATCATCAAATACCAATGCAAAAAATCAAATCCAACACATAAACACAGTAACACCAGATTTACGTGGAAAACCCAATGAGGGAAAAACAACAGTGAGGATTAACTCGCACTCTAGAGAATATCGAAATCAATTACAAAAAGGCTCACTACCTGAAATAAGGACTCACTTTCCAGAACTAGGACTCATTTTCCAACACGGCTACAACCCGGAGGGCTCACTGTCATTGAGATACAAAGAATACAAAGAAGACTTGTTACAGAAATACTACAATCCCAATGCAACAAAGGATTCCACCATAGTTACTCGATCAACTTGCATGAATGATAGAGTTTTCCTTTTACTCACTGCATCCAAAAAAATTGCATTAAGCTTTGCACTGATCTCCCACACTCTCAAAACATACTCTTACTGAATAGAATCAATGTTGCACCAAAATGAACTTTCTCTTTTCTCTTATCACTCTTTGTCTTCGCTCTTGTATGTTTTCCATAATTACTAACTCGTCTTGCATTTATACCATCTTCAACTTTGAAACATATCCAAAGTCGGCTATCCAAATCCAAATTTAAATTAGGTCAATGCCAAAACATCCTAGGGTGGAATTAGAATGAGGGCGACCCAGACACATGCTTCATAGGGACCCAAATAGATCCAACACACTTCATCATTCTCGAAAGTAGTATTTCACACAAGTTCAACCACACCAGTGTAAAACACATAGAATCATTAAGTATGAACTTCCAAATGCCAAAATTAACTTCAATACAATCATGGCTACTCAAATTTAGAACCACTCATCATAAGACTTCATCAAGAGAAATCTAGAACAACAACATTTTCCCCATACCTCAACCAGAAACATAGAAAACCATGGTTCACAACTGGTGAACACAAATTGCACTGTAAAACAAACCAACAACCAAAAATCTGAATATAGCACCTTCTAATAACCATGAACAACATATCTGAACCGCACAACCACAGGAGAAAATTTGAACCAAAACCTAGAGCAACCACATAACACCTAAAACATATCTTTATTACAATTTTCTCAATATCCTTGACATATATAGCCAATAGCAATTAGTAGATAACCAACTGAACAGTTGGCATCAATGATAAAAACTTCAGTCTTTCCATTCTTGCAACAATCTCCCCCTTTGTCATTGATGGAAACACATGATGTGAAAAACCATCAAAGACAACATACAAGCTTTGAACACT
>VDFB02379048.1:0-52006 GCA_007258455.2 Sequoia sempervirens | reverse complement strand
TCTTTGTTATAAGTAGCTAGCGAGGCTTCTTCGTCCTTCCAATTCACGTAGAATCTTGAAGTAGCTTAAAGTAAAGTAGATTTCATTTCATGCAAGTACTTAGTGATTGTGGAATACGGTATTCGATTTGAACAGAACTTCGCCTATCCATACCACTAGCGGGCTCGTTGACGGTGGGTTCGCCTTGCGTGGTCAACTGGAACATTGTGAACTTAACTTCGATTATGGTTTGTATGTTGGCATGCGTCGTTGTGATGGTGTCTTCATGCTGAACTGTGATTTGAATACCTTTGATTACTCCTCTGAAGATTGCACCAGTTTTGTGGAAGTTGTCCGAAGCTAGGCAAAGCAAAACCTGGTTGAAGTCTGTGAGAATTGATCGCCATGTCCCATCCCTTAGAGTAGAATTATAGCATCTCTTATCCCTGCAACCATTTTAAATTCAGTTCATTTTTGGTTAGTGTTAGGAAACTTGCGCTTACCTGCCAAATCATTCGAACCAAGTGAAACCCTTTAATTTGTTGTCTGTTGTCAGCTGCTGAACAATTACGTAAGTCCCCTTGAAATACCAGCAAAACACATCGAGCCAACTAAGGGTATTCTATTGCATTGAAGGAACCTTGGAGTTGAACGCACGAACTTTCTCGCAATCTTGGCGTGTTGGATACTTTGATCAAGAGAGAATAGGGTAACCGTTGGCAACTTTATTCTGTGTTGGTGCGGTCACGAAAATCACATCAACATCACCCTCCTCCAATTCTATCATGTGTTCAATTCCCCTTTCAAGTGGTCTCCCAGGTTGTATGCCACTGAAAACCTTGCTTCACTTGGTAAGCAAATCTTGCACATCAGGATGGTAATCCCTCTTTTCTTCTTGAGGAATGGTGGGCATGATTACACACTTTGCTGCCCACTCCACTTGGTCAGACCGAATCAATCTTTCCATTCCCTTAAAGGAGACAATGTGAAGGCCTCCATTAGACATCCCTCTAAACACAACTTTCTTCCCATCTGATTGGAATTTCAACTCCATGGTTTGTAGGTTCAATGTGATCTCTCCCAAAGAACGCAGCCATGTGAATCAAATTTGTGTCACCAATACTCACAACATAGAAGTCATCCTTGACTTCATAGTTTCCCAACTGATTACTCATATGGGGTATCTTCTTTGTGCACATGAGTGTAAAACCATTAGCCACCATCACCTTAAAGCCTTCAAATTCTTCAGTTTTGAGTCCTCTTTTGGAAATAATACCTTCATCAATGAAATTATGTGTGGCTCCAATATATGAGGGCAACAACTTGTTGCCCACATAGGACTCCTCAAACCTTGAAAGATTCGTTTTTCTAAAATACGGAAAGTTGGAAAAGAGTGCCATCACTCTCCTTATCTTCTTTTGACTCTTCAAATGACTCTTCTCCTTCTTTATCCTCCAAATTAGATTGATGTTCTGATTTTTCTGATGCCGATTTATTAGCTGAATAGATCTCTAAATGAACTTTTCCCCTTTCGAAGCATTTATGGCCTGGGGCCTATGGATCCTTGCAAGTTGTTGTACCCAAAACCAAAATTTTTGCTTCACTAAGGCATTTTGCTTAATTGAGTCTTAATCTTGTTAAAGTGATGTCAGAAGGTCGTTTTTAGGGTTTTTAAATATGGAGTTGGTGTCAGTGTCATGTCAGTCTGTTACTGAAGAGATTTAAGAAAAATGAAAATCTGAAGGAAAAACGTCAAAATTCTCTCTGGAGAGGGGAGCACATTCTCAAATGGGCGCCCTATCTTTTAGGGGCCTAGATCCCGTTTTTAGGGTTTGTCACCTCCAGCAGACATTTGTCCGGCATCACGTCAACTTCGCAGTGAGCTATCAAGCCTGTCAAACGGACCTGTTTCTAGCAAGTTGTGGTGGATATAGCGCAAAACGAGGCAAAAGTAAAATTTGACTAAGTCTGAGAAAAAGCACAGCTTTTGGGAATGGCGCCCATCTTTTTGAGGTGCCAAATGAAGGATTTTGACTAAATACCGTCCAAGATGTTTGTCTCACGTTTGTTCGAGCTTCGGGACGCATCCGTCAGTGGGTGAATCCGAGTTGCTGAAGTCAGTG
The DNA here is from genome assembly GCA_007258455.2 of Sequoia sempervirens. Taxonomy (NCBI): domain Eukaryota; kingdom Viridiplantae; phylum Streptophyta; class Pinopsida; order Cupressales; family Cupressaceae; genus Sequoia; species Sequoia sempervirens. Next base: position 49,904 of record VDFB02379048.1, on the reverse strand, counting down.
AACCAAAGGTCAAACATGGGGTCAAATCTTAGTCAAAGTATCAAAGGAAAAAGCAAAAGAGCACTTTTTGAGAAAGGCGCCTAAGCTTTTCAGGCCTTTAATGCTTTCTTTTTGATGATCTTAGATAATCAATGTGTCCGTGTTACGCTCAGCTTTTCCGCTGTCGTCATGATCAAGATGTTCTTTGCGCTGGTACGTTTTTGTAAGTATTTTGGTCGGCCCAGAATGATAAGTCTGAATGAAAAGACAACTTTTGTGCGTTTTGTTTTCATCCTTAGATAATACTGGGAAATGCCTTTGCGCTTGTCGTAGATGAATGGAGTTATTCAGCTGAACTCCTAGATCTAGTCCCCGAAGTTGATAAATCGGGTTATGAAGGATTTATTTTTCCTTCGCTCGAGATACGTGTCAAAATTTGACTAAGTCGAGAAAAGCGAAATTTTGAAAAAGGCGCTGGATTTTTGAGCCTTTCCGATGTCGCTTTAAGGACGATGTACCCCAAGAGATACCTTTGATCGCTTTTACTCAGCTCATGATGTGTACCACCTGAGAAGCCGTGTCACCAAGGTTAGAAGACAACAGAGGTCCCAAGAGAGGGTTTTGCTTAAATTTTCATGAAATCGGCTAAGTCCGAATTACTTTAAGAGGTCAAAGTTGGATTTTCAAGAGAGTTGAATGGACGCTTAACTGGAGTTCTCAAGAAGCTAAATCCAAACGCTTCCGGGTTGTCATCTTCGCCTATATTGCCGTTGAGTGATCTTTCGCTTGCATGTCGGTTAACTAGTTTGCATGTTCAGCTAACTATCTTGCATGTTGAGTTAACTTGATTGCATGTCCACTTAACTGAAGATTATTCTTGAAAGTCAACTGGAGTTCACATGCATGGCGAATTTGGTTGCAATTGTGAAGTTTTTAGTGAAGATGGCGCTTCATTGAGTGTCAACTGAAGTTCTAGAAGGGACGGCATGAATGGTGAAGCATAAATTTGTGAAGTATGGCACATTTGAGTGTTAACTGAACTTATCAAAAGGGTTGCCATATTTAGGATTTTATTGATGAAGCATGATTTTGTGAAGCTACGCATTTTGCAAGGAATGACAACTGAAGTTCCAAAAGGGTTGTTATTTTTAGAATTAAATTGAAGCATAAGTGTGAAGTTGGCGCACTTCTTGAAGGCCAACTGGAGATTGAAAAGGGTCGCTATTTTTAGAATGTTTATTGCATGAATATGGCGAGTTTCTTATGGCTAACTTTAGTTATCAAAAAGGACGCCTTAGTTTAAATTTGTGAATCTAAAGCAAGTGTGAAGGATGGCGAACTTAATATGAAGTGCTAACTGAAGTCAAAGTCGCATGAAGTGTTGAACTGAAGTATTGAAAGGGAAACCCTAATGCATGGTGATTTAATTAGCATATTTGAGTTTCAGTTAACTGAGATGAGGTCCAATCACAAGCCAAGCGCACTTTTCAAGGATTCCTTGCCTTATGCGAATTTCAATGATGAAAATCTATATATTTCAGCAATGGCGTCCATTATTTCTTCATTTCAAATCTCAAGCCTATATTTTGAGCGAAAAGGTTGAAGTTAAAGCACAGTGTCCGACCCGCCGTCAGAAAGTAATTCGTGATTAAAGTGGTGAAGAAGATTCTTGTACTTTACTTTTCACTATATGTGTTCTATCAAAGTTCCAAAAAGAGATTGGCGAATTCTTCAGAAGCAGAACAAACAAAACTTTCTATCTTCTGTCTTATTTCTTCTATTTCTCATCTTAGGTACTTTCTTCGCATGTCAAAGAAATTCAACATATATTCAGAATCTAACCATCTGGGTTCGCATATTTCAGCATCAGCAGCAAAACCCATGTCTTAGATTTTTTCAAGAAAATTGCCCCGCAGCCTTCATTCTGAAGCTCTGTGCTTTTTTCCGAGAATTTCTTTGCATGTGGGATAAAATCACATCTTTTTGAAAATCTCATCATTTGGGTTTGTTCAGAATTCCGTTGTGCACAAAACCCATGTTCCAGATTTTCTCAAGAAAAATTGCCCCGAGAAGCTCTAAAAACCCCTACATAATCTTTGCATGTCAAGCTAAATGGCGTTTTTTCACAATTCTGATGTTGTGGGTTGTCTTAGAATCATTTTCCGGACAAAACCCATGTCTCAAAATTTCGATGAAAATTATCTTCCGACAGGGTATTTTTAGCTTTGTCCAGAGCATTTTAGCTTTCCGGAGAAAGTTGTCAGAACATAGCCGTGTTCACAGTCAACGGGCAAGTTTTCCAAAAGGCGGTTCAACTAGACTAAATTCAAGACCAAATCGGTCTTAATTTAGGTTTTCATCAGAGTAGCTGGCAATGAAGCGTTAAGTTGCAAAAGGAATAAAGATTACTTCATTTACGGAGCCGCCAAAGTCACTCAAATCTTGTGCCATTATCTTCGTGAAGATGGTACCTACGCTGATCTCGAGGTTGTACAAACTGAGTTTCAGAAGCATGTTTGTGATATCTTGATGGAGATTTTGGATCACATTTCAGTGATTGCAGCCAGTTTCAGAAAGGCGACTGAAGAATGTAAAGATGGCATGCACACGATCACAGAAAGTGGCAGAGAATTGAAGAAGCAGATTATTATTTTTGGACAGCGTCAGAGTGCCGAAAGACAGAGTAATTGATGAGTTCTTGGTCGAAGTGATAGACCGAGATGACATGGAGTGATCTACCAGTTGGAACCTGCAGTTAATTTCGAGGGTTGAGTCATGAGCAGCAATTAACTCGACTTTCATTCTTGAGTTTACTTGCTGACTTAACACATGCTTATCTCATCCTTGGAGTTATCATCACAAGAGTTAGGGTTAGGGTTTCCAGTTAACTGAAGGTAGTGGCCAGTTAACTTTGCTTTAAATAAGGACGTGCATGCTTGCACATGGTCTATTTTAGGTTATTTGTACCAAGCTTAATCGATGGCGCTTCCAAATAATCGTATAGTTTACTTCATTAGGGTTTAATAATAATCTGTATGCATTTACAGATCAGTTAACATACAGGATTTTAGGGTTCCTACACCTTGATGTATATAAATAAGAGCTTTTGCTCATTTGTAAATAACTTTTGCTTGAGAGAGAAATATATGCTGCGCCTACCTTGCCCTCAATATTGCTCTTTTGGTATTTGTTCATGTGTCTTCACTATTGCGATTAATTGTTATGCCACATAGGGTTTCATGCAATCGTAATGGTGGATTCTTTCTGTTTTGTGCATCTTTACCATTATGATCAATTGTTATGCCAAATAGGGTTTCAAGAGATTGTGACGATATAAATCTGTTTTGTGTATCTTTACCATTGTGATCAATCGTTATGCCACATAGGGTTTCGAGAAATTATGGTGATAAATCTGTTTTGTGAATCTTTATCATTATAATCAAGGGTTATGCCACATAGGGTTTCATGAGATTGTGATGATAAATCTGTTTGTGAATTCTTTACTATTTTGATCAAGTGTTATGCCACATAGGGTTTCATAAGATTGTCATGGTAAATTCTTAAATCTGTTTGTGGCAAAACTATTCAGTTGAGATAGATGCGCCACCTTGCCTCTCAAGTAGAGAATCTAAACTCGCTTATCGTCGATAGTCAAACCCCGCTCCATTTCCTCATGCTCTTTTTCTTGAGGAACCTGGATAGATTTAAAGTAGATAGCTTAGTTGTAGTTAATGATCTACGAAACCAGAAAAACCTTAGCTTAGCGTTTTGGTTTTCTTAACCTTGTGCCTCTTCCAAATTGAGAACAAAAAGATAGGACTTAGATTACTTTTCTTTTCCATGCATTCCAGCACAACGAGGGAGCTTCCCCTCCTAATTTGAAGAGCACTCATTGCGTAGTGTACATAGCTGTCCATACAAACCTGCACTCCAGAGGTGTTAGATTTTACGCCAACACAAGTGAAGGAAATTTTTTTCCTTCTCAACTCAGTACGAAGGTCACCATCCATTCTTAATAGAAACTTCTTGCACTGATTAGCATCTTTATGAAAATGCTTCTTGTCCTTATTTTGGAAGGTCCTCGACAAAAATTTGTTTCTTGGGGTTGCAAGCTCCATGCTTCATGCCTTCCCTATCGCCTCTTGCAGAGTTGGTGGGTAAAAAGCCTTAACCCATCTCCTTAACGGTTCCATTAGCCCTTCACTGAAAAGGACCACCAATCTTCTTTCTGTGGTGTTAGGAACCATGACGAAAGCCTCTGAAATTTAACAATGCAAACATCAACAAATGGTGTCTCTATTATGCAATCTCTCTAAACTGCATCTCAAGATCTCTATTGTCAAATATTTCAATGAGTTTGTTTGTAAACTCATCATAAGTTTTAATCAGAGTGTCGCCAAGTGTGACCAAGCCGTGGTAACACCACTCATGGGCAGCTCCATCTAAGTGTAAGGTAGGAAATTTTATGGCATCCACTTCTAGCATTGGTCTTAGGGACAAGCAGTTGTCCAATTTTCAGACCGAAGTTCAGGAAGTGCACTTGTCACTCTCGTCAAAGTGAGCTAGAGTCACCTTTCCCAAGGCTTGTTGGTAGTCCCTTTGCACAAAAGGACCCCCATTCTCAACTCTTCCACCCCCTCTCTTCTTCTGATTCATAAACTACTCTAGAGACAAAATGTCTTGAATCTCAACTAGAAGAGTTACGTACTTTGCTTAATTAGCCCTCACTTCATTTTTCATGGGAATTAAGATTTCTTGTTTAGGTAGGGGCTCCTCTCTATGAGTGAGCATAGGCTGAAGGGGTCTAGTGACAGATCCAACAAGAACACCAATAGTGTTTCCATTGTTGCCTCTGTGATTATGGGCATTTGAAGCACTTGCCTCAGAACTACACGACTAGATATAAGAAAAGATATTATATTTAGATCAATATACAAATTGAGATTTTTTTTCCTTTGAAAATTCTCTCTGCAAGAGACTACAAAAATTCTAAACTCTAAACATTAATACCAACTACGAAACTAGGGTGATTTCACCAATGTAGAATTGGGTTTTCATCCAATTCTCTAAACTTGTAGGCAAAGTTGGAAAACTTGACTGGACTCGCCGTGGACTCAGCGAACTCGCGAGTCCAATACCATGCCGAGTTGACTCGGCACAAACTTGGGAGTCGAGTCCGAGAGAGTCTCAAGCTAGGACTCCCGAGTTCGTCTGAGGGACTCGTGCAAGTCCTGAGCTCGGACTCCCGAATCCCGTGCCTGGACTCGCATCGGCGACTGTAGGTGAAGATTGAGGTTTTAAAACCTCTTCTTTTTTTCTTTCATTTTACTCCTCCATTTTGCCCAAAACAGGTGTGTAATCTTTGAATTATGACAAATTGATAATCAAATTAGGCTCTTATGTTCTCTAAATGCATTAATTTTATTTTATTTTTGGTAAAACTATGGTTTTTTTTTTTTGCCTAGTCTGTGCTGAGTCTCAAGTTCGAGTCCTATTTTGGGCTGCCAAGTCCAAGTTTCCCAACCTTGCTTGTAGGGTTTTTGTCCTCAAGTCCTACAAACAAACTCTCTAAAAGAACCAAAATAAACCCAGCCTCCAAATGAGCTTCTCAAACTCTTTTAATCTTTCCTTCTGTAACTGCTTCTTAGATTCTTAAAATAACATATTTACTTTATTAATTTAACTCCTTATTTCCCCTTAACGACGACTTTTATTAAATATTTTAACTTTCCAACTTAAATCACTTTTAACCATTAAAATAATTAATTTAAGTTGTCCTTTGAATTTAATCTTATTTGACAACTTAAAATTAATTATTTGATTACGGTGTTGACTTAATAAAATTGGGGACATTACAGTCCGCCCTTCCCAAATATTGTTTGTCCTCAAGCAATCTCAGCACAACCACCAAGCCACCTGATTGAAACGAACTGAAACCAACTGTAATTCCAAGATCCTAAATCAATCTCTGGAAATATCCACTAGACTATCGCTGCGCTACTCTGATAAAAACCATCGGCTCATCATGCGCACTTTGCACTCCTTCCTCTCTCTAGCAACCCCAAAAGGTAAACATCACCAACACTCATACTAAGATACCTGTGTGAACTGAAATCTGTATCATGAAACATTTCCAACCAAGGCGCCTCAATGAAATCCATATCTAAAATTCCACTGTCTAACTCCATCCTAGGCAACAAGAAACTTAATCTACTCAACCCCATAGTATACCCTCAACATATCTCCACACAATATCTCGGTAGTGATGTCAATCAGTCCCTACCCAGAAGCTAATAACAACAGTATCGTCCCTAAAAGCATACATCCTGACAATGTTGTCTTGATCACAGACTAATAACTCCTCATCGACACCTAATCTCCAAGCATCAACATGCCCATATCGAGCACACCTACTCATCCAATCAATTGTGGTCATCACAGTAACATCTGCAGATATGTATATTAACATCTTGAACTGGCTAATCATCCCTCATACTAGTGGAAGCTAGCAATAATCGCTCTAACTCTATGAATCCTCCAACCACCTGTTGCCAAGATGCTTGTAGGTACTCGAAGTCACTCTGCTCATAAACAGATGTTGCCATCATCAATGAGGAAATGCTAGGGCAGCAGCTGTCATAAATCATTAGCCCTGAAAACATTGGAAATGTGAGTGCAAGAATGATCAAAAGAACTCCTTCAATAACCACATTACCCCTACTAATCAAGACCAATGAAGAGTTACTCCACTACTGGGCTAGAGGTATCGGCCAATCCATTTGCATGCTATCATTCATTAACCTATGTAAGCTAATTGGAAAGTGGACAGCGGTACCAACTCTGCAGTTTTGTCCACCCTTCCAATTTTGAATTAACAACTCAGCTCTAGTAACTGTACCTGGATCTCCAATCATACCTACACACACAACATCATGGCTGCTACAACAAATAATGACAGTCCTATGTAGTCTGAAAATCAGGTTTATAATCATCTTGGAATTGCCTCAACTGTCATCAATTGATAAGATATCATCAACATTCAATTCCCAAGTACCATAATGACAAACATGCACACACCAATCCAAACAATCTGCTGCTAACATCAATGCAAAGTCTGAGAATTTTATGATCAGCACCATAGAGCAACCCTTAAACATTAATGTGTAGGTAGGAAACCAAAGAACCAAATCTGAACACTCCTCCCCAATTTGGTGCACATTATTGTTATGCATTTTCATGAGGTGAAGAATAGTATACTCATTATGAAGCATCATGTCTCGAGAGTAACTTGGCCCCATAAACATCATCTCATCCATAGCCATAAAATTTTGAATATCAACAAGACAAGACCCTTTACCAATGTCAAACTTAAGATTTTTATCTACCATGTCATGATAAACAAAATCATGTAGAAATAATGGACTGCTGTTCAACATCATGAAATCAACATTTGTTTCATACCTTTCGTCGATATCATCCTGTCTCTCATGTAAATCTTCATCCAATTCAAGATGTTCAACATTAATAACAGATCCATGGAGTATATCTCATTCATACAAAGACGATTGGCTGTTGCTAACACTCATAGAATCCACATTTTCTTCATCATTTTCAATGCTGTCTTTATAAGTCTCATGCATACCTTCCCCCAATTCCAGCTACTACCTTTATTCATAACATTGAGAATTTTGTCAAAAGAGCTCAATACAATACTGCATCACCAAACAATTATTGCCCAAGCCAAGGGACCTTCTCATTTATAACACCCATGCAAAGGCATAGGTAGGCCTAGATTATTCGCACTACATTTGAGGAATAGACTCGGCTTCTACGAACTTGCAATTTCCTTTGGAATATTCAGCGACACTTGGAAGCTAGTCGATAAGATTCTGTCCTAAATAGATGACTCCACAACAAGTCTTTGACCTCCTTACCTTGTGCAGCAGTCAATAAATAAGGAGCATGCGAACTCAAATAATTGTGATTCCTTTTTGGTTATGTGGTCAATAACCTGGCTCCAATCAGTATGCATATATCATACGGCTTCTGCTTGAGACGATAACTATAAGCCACGATAGGAAAATAATTCGCACAAGTCTCCAAATACAAACAACGCCTATTTGACGGTTTGGCCTGCGTGGCAATGTAGACTTCCACCAGATGAATGAAGACAAAATGGGCAGTGACTTCAATAATGTCTTTATTCTGATAAAGGAGCCAAGTCACTTATGTTTGCCCAGTTGTAAAGACAGTTTGACCAATGTCTACACTGGCAGGTATATATTGCAATATTGAGCGCCCAACGATGAAACTTGGAATAACCACATGAATATATTGAGGTGGCTTCCAATAGATATATCGAAATCAAACCCTTTTAATATGCAGCAAATAACAATATGCACAATAAATATAAGTGACAGCTCAATTATCTTATAGAAGCTTGCATATTTATTTCCAGCGATTAACCAAATAGGGATGGCGGCTATAAATGTTTGGCTTCCCACACGATCATCAGAATCAACCGTAATAATATATATTCTCCATGTCGCCATAATAAACCAAATATGCATCAGGTTTTCGCAATACCAATATATGCTATGAAATAATAAGTTGACCAGGTCTGGGTATAAAATATACCTGAGCAATAGATTGGTGACACATAATGACAAAAGATTTTGCTGACTGATGTAAACTTTGATTCCAGAATAAATATCTTCTTTAAATCCACCAACCACAGTAATATTCAATATTGAATGTTCAAACTAGACAACCAAAGCATTCGAACAGCAATAGATATTAATCTTTTGAATACATCTATCTGCAATGTTTGAATAAATCGTTATCTCCTGCAATTTTGTCTCCAAAGGAGACTCACGAAATTGCCAAACTCATAAATGCATTCCCGAATGCCTTTTTGTAGCCTTCATCAAAAATGGGACATTACAAAAAAAATAGGATATGTCCCTAGTACAACAGAAACACAGTAGGAAACAGCAAGGAATCGCCTAAACATCCCTTTACTGTCCTACAGGTGACCAACCATCCTCTATGGCCAAGCCACATTAAAAGCATAAAAAAATTAGTGGGGGGTGAGGGGCACAACACAAGGCCCCCCTCACCCCTTTACAACAACCCTAAACGTAAGATGAAAGCACTAACTCTTAGAAACATAAAACTCCATTCTGTCATTTTACATTTTGTGAGAAGAAAAAGAAAGAGAACAACAATGAGAAGACAAGAGAGCACCAAAACTATACCATTGGAGGTAAATTTAGCATCCATTGTTCATTTGCACAAATCTTTTGAATGTTATTTTTTTATAATGTATTCCAAAGTTTTAAACACATGTAGGTTTTTCTTCTTTTATGCTTGCACTTGCAGCTGTGTTTTAAAAAAAAAAAAAAAAACACTCTGAGCAGCAGGGAGTGTTAGGGTAGTGAAGACGTTGAGATTCAACAAACAAGCCATAGAGGTATTGGTGCTCTTTTGGGCTTGGGAGTGTTGTAAGTTAAGCGAGAAATAACCTAATTGGATGCCTTTCAGTTCTACAAATTTATGCAAAGAGCCCATTCAATTCCAGAAAAACACCCTTTGTGATTTGCATCTGCTATAGACAATGACAAGAAAAACACTCAAGAGGGAGTAGAGTTTAGTTATGTCATTTGTGTAGCGAAAAAATAGGAGCGGCTACACAAGGGTTTACAATCATCTTTTCTGCATTGTTGAACAAAGGATAGAAGGTTGTGAAAAAATAACCTTAGTTGAGAAGGTCAAAGTGTCTAGGTTGTTCACTAAGGGTGAGGCAAGAGATAAAGGTGTGCAAACAGAGAATATACAATCTAGCATGTCTACCCATACCATGGATGTTAAGACTCAAAAGGGGAAGGATTCTACTGAAGGAAAGAGAAGGGCTACTAGTGTTGTAGGGATGTTGAATGTGCAATCACAGAAAGTTGGTAGATTCTTCGATTGCCAATTTTTTCTTCATCTACGCCATCCCATTTCACGTGGCATGTTCTCCCTATTTCAAACAAATTTTGAAAGATACAAGTGTCATTGGTCCCTCATATGCTCACCTAGAAAACATAAACTACACACCACCCTAATTGATAGAGAGTATTCTAAGGTGAGCTTGTTGATGGACATGAGGCAAATTTGGCCAAGGATAGGCTGCTCAATTATCATGGACGGGTGAACCAATATTAAACATCGCCATTCATCAATATCATATTTACATCTACAACTAGTTCTTATTTTCTTAAAGACATCAATTGCACATGGAAGCACAAGGATGTGGATTGCCAATTTTAGATTTTGAAAGAAGCCATAAAGGAGGTCAGGGCATCAAATATTGTATAAGTTAGCACTAACTCCATGTGTTTGTAGACTAGTTGATATGATGATAGAGGGTGCTTATTGTTGGGACTCAATTTGGCAATGCCAAATTTTGCTTGAATCTCAACTACTTTGTGCACTTAGGCCTCATTTTGCCTATCACTTATAACCAATCTGAGATAATTCCTAATGGATCTCCATTTGTCAATTTGCCTAAGTGTTCCCCCTATCCTCCCCCTAAATGCCTATCATGTGTTAGGAGTTGCAAGGATCCTAAAAAGTTCTAAGGGTGAAAGTTTTGTTGTTCAAGTTTCTAAGTGTTGTGCTTTTGTCAAAGTTTTGGAGTTTCCCTTCCAAGTAGAATTTTTGCCAACTCTGCCTTTTTTCTTTGTCCCCATTGGGATATCAAAATTTCCCATCTAGACATATGTTTCATCAATTCTCCACCTTCATCCCTTTTCCCCATCAAAACTTCAGAGTTTTGCTTCCATTGATGAAAATGACTACTTGTATTTCACAAAAACATACACATCCTCTTTTAAACAATCAATCTAGTCTATTGATTCTAGGGCTTTTAGATATATGACAAAAGAAAAAGAGTGATTTTTCAACTTGACCACATCGACTTCATATGGGGAAGTCTCTTAGAGACGATACAACATATAGAGTACAAGGCATTGGTCATTTCATTGTCAGTCAAAACCCACAAATTTCAACTCACAAAGGTTTTTTATATTCTAAGGTTCATTAAGAACCTCTTTTCAATAAATAAATTATTAGAGAAGAACTTGAAAATTGAATTTGACATCTATGATGGTGAGAAACTATCTCATTCAAGACAAGACTCACAATCAAGAAGTTGTAGCTTGTGTCTCCAAGGATGGTAAGATGTTTCAACTCATTGATGTTTTCACATGAAAACAAAGCTCTAACAATGGAGGCACATTTATCCACCACACCCTGGCACAAATGATTGGGGCATCTCAATTTTGACTATCTTCTTGCCTTGAGTAAACAAGAAATGGTATGAGGATTTTTCCCCATGAAGAAAATGTAACAACCACCCTGTTGTGACCTTTTTCACACATCGCCCCATTCAAAATGGGGACCCCCTAATTTTTGCTCCATTCTGGTCTTTTGGCTTTGGTTTTTGGTCTCTCTCTCTCTCCGTCTGTCTCTTTTCTATGGTCTGCTTTCCGGGATTTCTCCGCCTTTGAGCTTAAAACTTGAATTTTGGCCAAGTCTAAAATTAGGGTTTGAGTCTTCCTTGCCAATCTGAGGTCGAGTAAAGTGAATAAATTGAAAATTGAGACTAACAGTGTTGTCAGCATGTCTCCAGCAGGTTCTCAGCAAAGTTTCATCAGATTCCGAGGTACTTACTATTTTTAGTAAGTGTGCAATTATAGACAATCCTTCAGCATTTTTGAGATTCCGACAATCACACTGCGTTCAGAGCACATCAAGCCACTCGCGTGCAAAATTTGAGTGAAAACAGACAACTTACTATTTTTAGCAGTCCGGCTTCCGTGGCAGATTTCAAGGCTTAGATGCAGAGTTTTTCTTTGCATGTTGGCATATTCCTTCTGGGTTTTTCGAGACCTCCGCGATGATATAACATGCAAAACGAGACGACCACTTTCAGAATTCAGCCTTCTGAGGCTATTTTTAGGGTTTGCATGTCAGAGTTTCTTTTGCATGTCGGGTGATTCCTGGTGGGTTTTTCGAGAGCTTCGCGATGGTGTGACATGCAAACGGAGATAACCACTCAGTAAGAACTTAATTTTTAGCGGTATGTCCGTAGCTTCCCGGCAGCAGAATCCATCGCAATGCCACAGAAACAAGAGCAACAGAGATCATTTGATATGCATGCAGAGCGAATTAGGGTTTCCAACTTCGGGACCTAAAAGAAGGGTAAAAGGTCAAAATTTTCGAAAACCGGTGTAAACCATGATCGGCATCCTTCGGGCTATCTGCCGGTGAAATTTCAAGTCAAACGGAGCACTTACTATTTATAGTAAGTCAGATTGGAAACTAGCTAAAAATAGTAAATCAACTGCATGCGTTGATGTCGACAGATAGGCCACGTGGTGAGGAGCGCCTCATTGAAATTTCAAATCAATCGGAGCAGTGGAGCTATCAGAAGCAAGCGTTTGCTATTTATAGTAAACCACCTTCAGAAACAGACTAAAAATAGCAGGGTGACTAAAAGTGGCAGTGTCGACAGAACAACAAGGTTATAAGGATGCAGTGCGCAAAATTTCAAGTCGTTCCGAGCTTCAGAGGTGCAAAATTGAGAAGGCTTACTATAAATAGAAGGGCATGAAATGCTAGCGAAAAACGATGAAAAAATTCTAAGTCTGGAACTTCATCCAATAGACAAGGCAAAATGCGCCCAGGTGAGTAAGGAGGCATGGAAAATTTTAAGTTTGAAGCTTGTCCTTCACACAGGCCAAAATGCACCCAAACTGGAGAAGGTCAAACGAAGTCAACAATTTTTATCCTTCACACAGGCCAAAATGCGCCCAACTTGAAGAGAGGAAAAGGTTGAAAAATTTTCTAAGTGTAAAAATCCACCACCCCCCTCAAAATGCGCCCATCCTGCTGCCATGGTGAAATGCGCCCAAAAGGCAAATAAGTCAAGCAAAGTCAAAGTTTCTTATCCTCCTCATGCGTCAAAATGCGCCCAAGTTTATCCTTCAGCTACACAAGAATGCGCCTAAAGCTGGAGAGGTCAAAGTAGTCAAACAATTTCGTCCTCCTCCATAGGCAAAATGCGCCCAAGTGCATGCATATGAAGACAAAAGGTGGAATACGAAGAGTCATCCTTCACCTACATAGAAATGCGCCCAAGTTTAGGTGGTAAAAGGTAAGTGAATGGAGTGAAAGGTGGTAAATAGAGTGAAAATACTTCAAAGCGTGGTGAACATAAGGTGAATCCTAGGCGTGGTTTTTATTTTTTTCCTCAAGTGCTAGGCGCCAAGGGTTGATGGGAGTTATAAGGTGTTAGAAAATTTCCTAAGGCATGTGAAGTCAAAACAAACTTGCTAGGCGTTGAAAGTGTAATATGTTGAAAATATTCCAAGGTGTGAAATAAAATGCTAAGTGTGCTAGGCGCCTCAAGTAAGAATAAAATATTTTTTAAAGTGTTGGAGAATTTGCCTAGGCGTTGGGTTTAAATGAATATTTTCAAGTGTGGAGTGAAGTGAGAAATAAAAGTGTGCTAGGCGAATAAAATTTTCTAGTGAAGTTGATAAAAATTCTCCTCCACTGGCAAACAAATAGATTTTTCTAAGGGAAATTTTTCAAGAGTGCAAGAGATGATTAAAATATTTTCTAAGGCAAATTATTTTCCCCCTTTAGAAAATACGCCTAGAGCTCAAGGTGGAAAATTTTTCAAAGCGCGAGCAACTTTTCTCAGAGATGAAGTCAGAAGACGATGATAATACAGGATGAATTCAAACTTCTCAAGCTGGAGCAACACAGAATGATCACAGGCGAAGAATGAATTTAAAATGGTGAAAATAATATTTTTCTAAGGTTCAAATTTCAAAAATTAAATGAACCCGTTCGTTGGGTACCCATGGATTCGAGACATTCTGGAGAAAATTTTCTTCTGGGTACTGAACATTCGCGATGATAGATGGATTTCCAAGTCTTCTGAACTTTGCCGACACTTTTTCAGTGAAGAATTTAATCAGTGCTCAAATTGTGAATTTTCCTAAGGAAAATTTTTAAAAATTTCTAAGGCAAGTTTGAATAAAATGTGTTTTCGGAATGAATTTCTTCAAATGATGAAGTCGAGATGAGTTGCCTAGATAATTTTGATGGAATTCTTCAATGATGAATTTTCCAGAGATAATGAAGAGTTGAATTCGAATTCAAGTGACAGAGCTCCAGCTGGTGAGTAAAAATGATGAATTTAAATTAAATTTCTCAAGAGTAAATTCGAAGATGCCAGTCAAAGTCAAGTTTCTAGAAGAGCAAGATTCTTGACATCGAGTGACAAGTGTCAGAAATACCAGAGAAGGAAAATTTGAATTCTTCAAGTGGAGTAGAGGAAGTTAAATGCACTGGCTAAAAATGGCTTCTTCTAGAATTCGATTTTGGCTATAAAATGGAGAGGTCTCTCACTTGTCTTCACAGCTGAAGAAGTCGAACTTGCTCTTAGTAAAACATTGCAGTGAGTTGTTGAAGACTAAAGTTTAAGTGAGTTCGAATTGTGGCTAAGTCTGGAGTTTGCTGAGGCTGCCAGTTGAAGAGGCGCACTTAGAAGTTGTTCAAATCTGCATTTGAGGGAGGGTCGCCTTGAATTGCTGAGAGGTGCCTTTGCTTAAGTAGAAGTGCGCACTTGCTGGTTGGAGAGGAGAAGTTGCTGAAAGCTTGAAAGGTACGAGTGTGGCTGAAGCTTAATTCGTTGCTGAAGTTAAGGTTGCCAGTTGAAAAGGACGCCTAGAAGTGAATTGCTGAATTTTCAAAGTGTGGATTACAAGATTGTTGATTGCTGATATAAAGTGTGAAGTTCGAATTGCTGGTTGACATTGATTAAGAACAGTGAAGCCATCGAAGTCTACTTAGAAATCTGTTCTAAGTGTTGAAGTTCGAGTTTATTGAAGAAGAAGCTGAGGTTTGCAAATAAGAGAGTTATTGCAGCTTCTAGAAGTCGACTGCAGCCCCTATGCAATGTATTATTTTATTTTTATAAACTAAATTGCTGATGAATGTTATTGTTTGCAGATGGCTGAGGCAAGGACGACTGGAAAGGACAATGGTGCCTCCAGGCAAGCTGTGATCAAGAAGCTGAGCAAGACGTTCATGCCGGAATCAAAGTTTATTTCGAAGTTGGGCAAGCTGACGGACACTAATTTGGGCTCCGTCAACCTAGAGACCTTCAAGAACAGGCTGTTTGGAATCGGAAGTCATCGGGCTTCGACCACTTCGCACAACATTGTTCGAAGCGGACTATATGCAGCTGCTGGTTTTCCGCCAGCTATTCAATGCTCGGAGCTGATGATGGAGTGTGCTAATTGCTACGAGAAGGAACACCGGTCGATCATGTCACCAGATGGCCAAGTGCTCGCCAACCTTACTCCGGCAGCCATTGGTGAAGCTTTCGGGATCCCGGTGCACAGAAATATGATTTACAAGTCCAGGGAACGAGCTGAGCGTATGTATGCTTCTGCTTTTGAGCGATGCATGGATACAATTAACACCCACTGGATGAGCACTCCTAAGCCTTCTCGAACAAAGTTGCCCAAGCAGATCATAGCGGATGACTTGAAGCAGGAATACTGTGACCTCATCATGATGCTGAGTCGGGTTGGAGGTTGTGCACAGTCATTCATTTTTGAGCCTTGGATGTTTTACTACATCAACCTGGTGCTGGAAGGAAAAGACTATGTCAATTGGGCCGAGATGATCAGTGATAATATACATGAGCAGCTCCTAAGCTTGAGGAGGACCAAGACATTTTACATGAGCTCCTACATTGTCTATATGTTGGCATGGATGACGAAGTACAGGGGGATATCTTATAAGGAGCCTGTTGGATGTGGCTCTCATCAGTTCAAAATCCATGAGGCGTGTCCACAGTTGCACCTGTCGAGCACAACTCACTACAAACGTGTCAACGATTCTTTCACCATGTACATCACGAGATTGCTTCAGGAGCGATTACAACATAGAATCTCGAAGGATGCCCAAGAGCTAATTGAGAGGTATGGGTGTTGGTTCATACAGTTTCCGAGGTTTTCTTACATTAGGCTGCAAGGTTTCTCATCATACCCATATAGGCTGCCTAAATACCCAACAGATAGAATATTGATGCTAGAGATATCTAGGCAATTGCTTGCCTTTGATAAAATTCAAAAGAAGAAGAAGAAGGGAGGAATAGAGTTTCCAATTGTCATGGGCAACTCGGATGAGGTGTGTCCCTCGATACAGGCAGCGAGAGAGGCTGAAAGTGAACTTCAATTTTATCATTTCTCATACCACACTAGCCGACAGCACTACGACCCACATCATAACATCAAATGGGTACTGTCAGAGGAGTTTAAACATAAGGCCACCATTGAGGATTATTGGGCTGATGCAGTTGATGAGATTGAGATAAGGAAAAGGATGTTCTCTCGGTTGCCGATTACTTTGATCAGGGAGTGTGAGGTTGTGCCGGTTCCAGACCAGGTGAACGAGGATATGGATGTTGTCCATCCTGATTATGCAGCAGTGCGAGATACTCCACTTCCACCTCTAGATTGGTCAGAGCCTGAGATTGCTGATTTGGACACACTTTATATTCCTGTCCTGACATTCACTAGAGCATGGGTTGATAGACGAGTAAACAGGTTGAAAAGTAGGTCAATTACTTTGACTTACAATATGATGGGAGATCACAGGACGCCCACCACTGGCAGGAAGAAACAGATTACAAGAGGTCCAGAGTCCAGGAAGAAGGAAATAGTTAGACAGGAGCCTACTCAGCCAGAGCCTCCACGAGTCACAGTGGCAACACCCTTGGAGACACGTTCTCCAAGCATACGGGAGGTCTCTTTATTTGCTGATAAGAGGAATGCATTGAATCAGGTGCAGGTAGTACAGGATGATATTCAGCCTCCACGGAGAGAGTCAGTTGGCCAGAGCGTCAACACACCTGTTAGGGTTGATCAGCAGGACGATGAGGGGACTATTACTGACCCTCAGTTTCAGCAGGAGTTAGAGGAGGCTATGAATGATGATGATGATATAGTGTCAGGTGATACTCAGCCACTTGAGGACGATGAGCCTCGCCAGAATGATGAAGAAGTTGAACAAGTTAGAGAAGTCGAGGCACAGGAGCAGCAGCCCTTTGACATACAGTATGATGTGCCCGATTGGCTTAAGGATAGAATGAGAAGAAGCCCTAGTGAGGAGCTTGATCCAGCAGTTGAGATGGAGGAGTTTTTGAACAGGATCAGTGCACCTCCACAGAAGAAGAAAGCAAGAAATTTTTCGAAGATATCCACTGAAGAAGATGGCTCTCGCACCCTTCATGTAGCTGTGCCACGAGTTGAGTGTGACCGAAATGAGGCAGTACCTGAGAATTATGTGGTCACGACTCTAGATTTGGGACGCCCCACTGGTGCTCAGATTGTTGAGGAGTGTGATAACTCCTTCCTCGCCCTCAAGGATAGGTTGTTCAAGAAAGAAGGGAAGTATAAGAAGCTGAAAAGAGAACACAAGGCTTTAATCGGATATGTTCAGCAGTTGTCTCGTTCTCAAGGGCAAGATATTCCAGTGATAGAGCCTCCGGCAGAGATACCTAGAGAGTCAATCAGCGGCTTGATGGAGTTAGGAAAAATGGCACAGGAGGCGGATAAATGGGTCACAGGAGTTCGTGCCGAGTCAGAGAAATTTATGGAGGACCTTGCTTCTGCCTTTCAGCAGGCCTCTAGTATTTTGACACGGATAGATGCAGTGGATCATGCTTGGGGAGATGCTTCTATTTATCAGAGTAAGGTGATCCAGCGTCTTGAGGTATTGAGACATGTGCCATTGCGATTGCTGATTGATGGAGGTGTCATTCAGGAGAATGACAGATATGATTTCTCTAGATGGTATTCTTCAGCGATCACGGGGCGTGGTTTCTTCGATGCGGCACAGGCAGATTCAGCTAGGGTACATAAAGCTATGGCCAATATCATAGATGGAGTTCAGAATACTTTTGAGGCCATATTTGCTAGGCGGCTGAATCCAGAGGAGGTAAACGTTGATAATTTGAAGGGTTTGCTGGTGCCTTTCTTTGCAGATGTTAAGACCTTTGTACAAGATGATTTCGAGAATACTTCTACTTTCTCCACCTTGATCCAGAACACGCAGGACTCCTTGATTGCTTGGAGAAAATCTTGTGCAAGGCATGAGCATTCAGTCACAGTATTGGAGTTTCAGCTAGATTGTGTTCCACCGATTTCAGTTCAGGAGGTTGAGGCTATACTTGGCAGATTTGTTGAGTTTGCAGTCAGAGAGAAGGCAAATGGGAACGCACTACTGGACGAGGATCTTCTAGAAGACTGAATGTGGACATTTATTACCTTTACTATTTATGGGAGTGAGTGGGAATCTTTGATTCATTTAATGTACCACTCCCTATTCTGGCAGTTTTTAGGGTTAGGGCTGAGGTGGCACGATTCTGGCCACTCTATTAATTGTAACCCTAGCCGTCTTTTGGGACTTGGCTAGCTATATAAAGGGGGAGTCCCCCTCATTTGTAAGACATTAGAGATTGGACATTAGCATTAGAGCCAGAGCTAGAGAGTAGAGCATAGTAGGTCATTTTGCTTAGCATAGTGTGGAAGAGAAAGAAAGTTTTCCCTTTGAAAACTTTTGAGGAGATTGTTGTGTAACACTTTTTATGATAATTGATCTTTTCATTGATGGTGGAATTCGTCTTGTCATGAATAGCTAGCAAGGTCTCTTCTTCCTTTCGAATCCAAGTAGCTTAATTTGATGCAAGTAGTTTACTTTGATGTGTGGTGTTTTATTGAGATAGCTTCGCTTTACTCCATACCACTAGCAGCTTGTTGATGATAAGCTTGCCTTGCGTGGTCGACTGGAAATCATCTTGAGTTTAACTTCAATTGTGATTGGTATGCTTATATGCGTCGTTGTGATGGTGTATGCATGTTGAATCATAATTTGAACATCTTTTGTTATCCCTTTGAAGATTGCACCGATTTTACTGAGGCTGTCCGACGTGAGGCTAGGTGAAATCTGGTTGAAGTCTATTGAAACGAAGCCCCACATATCCTGCATTTAGAGTAGAATATAAGTTTCTTAGGCCCTAAATTCTTTTACTTTCCGCATATTTCTGATTAGTTTTAGGAAAACGAACTATATTGCCAAATCATACAAGCAAGAATCCCCTTCAAATCATATATTAGCTGCTAGCTGCAAGAAGTCTGAACAACTGCGTAAGTCCCCTCGTAAGAACACAGCAAAACACATCAACCAAACTGAGCCTATTCGCATTTAAGGAACCTTGGAGTTGAAAACATGATCTTACTCGCAATCT
This sequence comes from Sequoia sempervirens, assembly GCA_007258455.2. Classification (NCBI taxonomy): domain Eukaryota; kingdom Viridiplantae; phylum Streptophyta; class Pinopsida; order Cupressales; family Cupressaceae; genus Sequoia; species Sequoia sempervirens. The sequence goes on along the minus strand of VDFB02379048.1, from coordinate 30,547 downwards.
TATCATGTTGAATACTTTGTTCAAGAGGGAATAGGGTATCCGTTGGGAAACTTTGTTCTGCTGTTTGGTGCGGTCACAAAAACCACGTCAACACACCCCTCGGTTGCTACCAATTTTTTCTTTCTGAAAACAATTCATAGCAAATATTAACTTAAGCATGAACATCCTCCATGTAGCTTAGAAGTGCTAACTTCAAAACTTCTTTTACCATGGTGGCATCAACTAGACGTCGCCACTTACTTTCATACACATGGGAGCGGTAAGCTCCCAAGGTTAAGGCCATTCCTAGGCCTATACCTAAGCCTCGAGGGTTCATTCCTAATGACCCTGCCTACGTATCCATTCGTAGGAATCAGAGTCTTTGTAGTTTCCCACCAAGGTCAGAGAGAGTTCACTCTCTCGTCTTATATGAGATCTTGATCTCACCTTTAAACCGTGACTATTCATTAAGCGTAAGCTATCAACTTATCTCGCTGTAATATAACAATGCTATTTACAAATATCAGTCCCTCCAAACATTACCAATTCATAGTGTACAAATATACACAAAAACACAGGATTATAATATTCCATAATTCCCTAATTTCTATAGGAAGGGACTCGAGCGTACATCACTTATACACAAGGTGACTAGCTCATACATATCACATATAAATAGTGATTGGTTCCATCATACATCACATATACATGATGACTAGCTCTACATATGTCACATAAACAAAGTGACTAGCTCCAACATACATCACATATACACCGTGACTAACTCTATCATACGTCACAAGTACCTTAGTGGCAAGCTCATATGTACATCATATAACCACCGTGACTAGCAAGCACATTCACATTGGCTAACACACCCTTGCCCTTAGTGCATCCCAGATAGAAAACGAATGTCAATGCATTGCGCACTACACCGTGAGTCCCATCCTTTCCCCTAGTCTTCTACACCTTCAGACAATTGGAAAGAGGATTCAGTGCATCCCATGCTACACCGAGGTCCACCCTCAAGTCAATAGGGTCAAGTATACCTTGTCCATATTAAGATATGCCAAAACTATACTATGAAGTTGGTCCAACTGTTACCTACCTATCCTTCGTTAGAAACTCTCTTCCTTGCAGTCCATCGAACGGCTAAACAACCAAGGGTGGCCATCACTGGCATAGAGTGCTTCTTGACTGCTGTCCATCTCAAGCATAGTATTGCCCCTAGACACCTGTCAATCTCGAGCATAATAGTACTACTTCTTGACTATTGTCCATCTCGAGCATTGTACTACCCCTAGACACCTGTTAATCTCGAGCATAATAGTATTGCTCCTTGACTACTATCCATCTCGAGCAAAGTATTGCCCCTAGACACCTGCCAATCTCGAGCATAATAGTTCTGCTCCTTGACTACTATCCATCTTGAGCATAGTACTACCCCTAGACACCTGTCAATCTCGAGCATAATAGTACTACTCCTTGACTACTGTCCATCTTGAGCAAAGTACTGCTCCTAGACACCTGTCAATCTCAAGCATAATAGTACTGCTCCTTACACATGCTTAGCACTATAACTGGAAGATAGGTTCTTAACGTAGAATAAGTAGATCACAATCGAGTGAATTAGAAGCCTATACATAGTCATTTAAGTCTGAGGTTAATATTCATAATACATAATAGAAATTACTTAGTACCAACACGAGGTGAGCTCAACTCAACTGGTAACCACTACCAAGTAGTCCAATTCATTCCTTTCCTTCAACTTATTATTTAGACACACATTATGTATTGAATACAAGTTACCAGGGTTTCTTTCATAACCATCCAAATACCCATTTGGCCTCATCTGAAGCCTACTGTAGAGAGAAGGTCAAACCAATTAGAAACAACCCCAATATCTAGGAGTTACCCCCCCAAACTCTCCCCCTACGGACTTGAGGTCACAGAGGCATCCTTCGCCCAAGGACCGCCTATGTACCTGCTTCCAAATGTATCAAAGTCACACATAGTTGTCCTTACAAGGTTTCTCTCAAGGGACACATACACACAAGTTCCTATGACTAATGTTTCATTAATTACCACGTCATACTTGTTGTCTTGAATTTTTCACTCGTCTTAAAAATTCAGATAACCAATCAAAATTTTCATAAAATTTGAGACTTTTCTTCTCTAAGGCACGCATTACGAGGTGCAAAGAGTGACAAATCTCAGTTTTAGGTTTATAAACCTTAGGGCTATTCTTTTTCCCTCTTTCGTTTCCGTTTTTGTCAATTTCTGAGTCATTTTTAGTGTCTTTTTGACCAAATTCGGGTTTTTGGAGCAACTCAGCAAATAGGGAAATTTTAACTTCAAGGCAAAATTGCTAAAGTTCTTTAAAATCCCGAAATTGCTTAAGTGACTCTAAAAGTCCGAATTTTTTTTAAGTCTTCATATTTTTGACAAAAAGCAAAATTGCTATATGGTTTAAAAAACCCGATTTACTTTGTCATTTGTTAAATGATCCAAAAAGGTCTGAATTTGTTGCTAAATGGATCTTAAAGTCCGATTTTGTCATAAAAGGATTTGTGTTGGTAGCCAAAAAGCCCGATCTCAGTTTTTAGTGTTATTTTATGTTGCGAAAAGCTTCAAAAACTCCGACACCATTCTGATTCGAGCTATTTGAATCCTTTTTTGCTTTGACTTCCCTGATTCAAGGAGATTTTATCGATCTTAATGCTTGAAGGACGGATTATCTTCTGTAAATAGCTTGGTTTCTTCCATTTTCTGAATACGCCTAGGGTTTCTTCTTCATTTTTCTTATTTGCAGATTTACTTCCAGGTATGTTGTTCATTTCTTTTTCCTTCTCAACGTTTTCTGTTGTTTGTCATTTTTATATAACATATGATTTAGTTATACGCATTTCGTTTTAGATTTTAAACGTCATTTATTCAAAACGCGTTTTTTCTTAATAGTTTTATATGTTTTTACTGTTATTCGCCTTTGTCAATATTCAATTTTCTTTTTGTTTTACAAAAAAGCGTTTTCTTGTCATTGTCTACCTTTATGTAATGCGTTCTCACTGTTATTTAACCCGTCTTCACTTAGTACGCATCTCTTATTTATCATATGTCCTCCGTTTTCCTTCATTTTTAGTCCGCCTTCATATAAAACGCGTTTCTATCATATATCCTTCATACCCCACGCACCCTCCGTTTTCCTTCATCTCACTGAAATTCGCCTTTCATCTCATTCCATACACCTCCATCCTTAAACTTCATATAACGCATTTTCCATTTTTAAATGCCTTATACATTGAAAACGCGTTTTTCATTTTACCATTCATTCCAGCAATAAAGTTTTTACTAATACCATTTTGTTTCCATTCATTTACCTCAAATCCTCCATTATCATTTTCCACAAGAATAAATAGTCAGCTTTCAGTCACATTTCGGGTTTTGAGAACCAAAAATACAAGTCGGGATTTATAATTTGAATTACAATTTTCAAAATTGCAAAGTTGTAAAATTGTTAAATGCCTTAAAAATCCCGACTGCCTTTTATAAAAATTGCTATAGGCATAAAAAAACCCGAAATGCTTTTAAAAAGCTCAAAAGTCGAATTCTTTTTTTGATATAATTTCAAAATCCAAGCCAAAAATCTCTTTGTCTTGCTGTTTCAAGAAGACAAGACGTTATTTTTGACTGCTATCATCCCATCAAATTCCAAATTCGTTCTCACCATCCGCTTTCCATCATTCTTCCAAAGTCCATTTCATTGTCTTAGGGTTTGAGTTTCATCATGTCCACTCACGTTGATGCTGATGATGTTCTGACCTTATGGGGTTTTCACCGCAGTCTTGCAGATTCCTGTTCAATGACAGACGAACCAACTTCTCCTAAAAGCAAGAAGATGAAATACAAGTTTGATAAATATCAAAATGAGATTTCCCCGTCTCACGTGGTTTCAAATATTGATGAAATCAAGGACACAAAAATTGGGCATATTGATATGTCCGAGTTTCTTGGGAGGGCCGAGAAATCTACTTCTTCTGACATGCAGAAATTGCTGAGGAGTCATATTCATCTGGTATCTTCTTTTCCTGTTGCTGCCCTAGAGCCAGAATTCGTCCTTGCATGTACAGCACACTTTGATAAAGAATCCAGAACAATCAAGGACGATGACGGCAACGTGGTTATCAGACTTGATGCTGAGACAATCAACAGAATTTTCAGAGTTCCTGATGCTACTACATATTCAGAGATCACATTGAAGAGTGCTCACAAACATTTCGAGCAGAAAAAGAGTGATTGTATCAAACATATCAATTCTAAATGGCTTCTCAAATCAAGACCTTGTGTGACCCGGATACCCAAGTTGTATCGGTCTGATTTTAAAGAGGAAATTAATGATATGATCACTCTTCTGAGCAGAATAGCAGGGTTGAAGGTTTCTAGTGTGTTTGAAAACTGGATGTATAAGTTCATGGTGGTTATTAGAAAAGCACAGCATCCAATATTCTGGGGAGAAATAATCAGTGACAGTTTGTGTGAACAGCTTGCACAAGTCCCTACCACTCTTACCTTCTATATGAACTCATATTTGGTTTATATAGCAGCTTCGTTGAGGCATTTTCCAGGCCTATCTCCTCAAGGTGACAGATCGTTGGTGCCTGTATGGGAGTATTATGATCAGCTGACTTTTATTCCAAGTCGAGCGCATTATAGAAGAGTTCAAGATGCTTTCTTTGGTTATTTTATGTGTTTATTTGACAAAGCATTGGTAAACAACAGGGTATCTGAGGCAGCTTGGAATAAAGTAAATGAGTATGGCTGCTTGTTTCTTCAATTCCCTACCTTCACTTATATGAGAGTCGGTTGCTTTGAAGACCAACCTTATATGCTTCCAAGGTATCCGACTGATAAGATTATTCTGATGGAGCTAGGAAGGCAGCTGATGGTAGTGCATGCACGTCAAGTTTCACAACACAAGACTGGAGTCAGTATTTCATCACATAATCCATTGATAATTGGGAGGTATTCTTTGACAACTTCTTCAAGAGCCAAAGCAATGGAAACTGAACTTCAGGAAATAACATTGAAAAGATTCCAGGCAAGAGTGGATTTTGATTATAGAAGGATGAAAGACAAAATTAAAAGAGCTTTCACTCATGTCCACCGCATTGAAGACATTTGGGCAGACCTCCCGACAGAAAAAGATATATACAGAATGGATTATTGCAGACTTACATTGGAGCAAATTATTGATCTAAATCTGACCTTAATTCCAGAAGGAGTAATTGATGATAGGCAGATTTTAGATCCTGAATATGAAGAACAAGGAGTTGCCAATGCTCCCATTCCTGCAATCCAGTGGTCTCAAAAAGAATCTATCTCTATCTTTGATAGATTTCAATCAGTCTTGGCAAACACCAACGCTTGGCTTAAAAGCATAGGTGTTAAGACTGTTAAAATCAAAGTTAGGGCTGAAGATGATCCAGCTGGTCCTAAAGGTTTGAAGTCAAAAATTAGAGAGCAATCAAAAGAAGGAGCTTCTTCTTCGGGTACTAGAATTAAGTTGAAGGTAAGCTGAGCTGCAGAACAACCATTGGAAAAGGAAACATTAAAGGGAAAAGAAGTCAATGAAATGCAGATTCAGGTATTAGATCAGCAAGAAAAAGACGAGGTTCTTGTAACCTCTACCATTCTAAGTGAGATAACTCCTCACATTGAAGCTCCAATACCAGAATCAGCCATATCTCCTATATCCCCTATCGACAGTGATGTCGATTCCTTTTCCACAGTATTTGTTCCTTCTATTCCACCTCAAGGGACTAGTCATCAGTCTTTATCAATAGTGAATACTCCCGTAAGAAGCTTACCCAATAACTTGGAGAGTATCTTTGATGCAAATCCAATCTTTTCAGCCATGTCAGAAATAACTCTTCCAGAGATTGATACATCAGTAACAAGCTTTGATTGTTTCATGGCTAATCCTAGTTGTAATTTGTCTTCTGAGCAAAACATAGTTGCTATACAAACTGAGGCACCATCTAGAATTTCAGTTGTAACACAAACTGAATCTATTTCTACGGAGACTACAGTTGCTATTTCAGATGTGACAACTTTGAATCTTCCTCCATGGTTGAATTCAATTGCTCCCAAAAGAAAGAAACAAGCAGTGTCTCCTGATATTTTTGATTTCCAAAAATTGAAGAAATCAAAACCAATGGTTGCAAAGAAAGCAAAAACAGTCTCACAAGTGTTTGTTGACAGCAATAAAATGAAATATGCTGAGATTGCAGAGCCTCTTGTTGATAAACCACATGAAGAGATGCAGGTGTCTGATTACAGGTTCACTAGGGTGGAATTGGGCAAGCAGACTCATGCCAATATGATGCAAGATGCTCAGAGTTCAGTAACGATTTTGGCACAAAGCTATAATGAACTTCTAGCCAAAAAGGAAAAGCTCAAGGAAGACAATGATCAGCTAATTTCAGTTATTCAGGATTATCGATCATCAAGTGGCCTGACCAGTGACCCAGGAAGAATTAGATGAGATTAATTGTTTACAATTTAGCAGAATCCCACTCCCAATATGATTTTAAGAACTTATGATCTAATAAGTCATTATTCAAGATCTTATCAAAGATATCCAGCTACATTAGAAATGAATGATGAAGTTCAAAGCAGATATTCTCTTTCAAGTTTTGAGAAAACTTACGCTTTTGAATCAAGAAGATGAATTACTTGCAGCCGATTTAGTTACTACGTAATGGCAGCCAATCACAACAATTGGAACCTATATTTTACCATGGATCTCATCTACAAATTTATCAATCATTAGATAATCCTTGAGAAAATGCAAACTTCTTATGAAGAGCATAGATTGGCGACTATCAGATACTTTGATGTGATTTTGAAGACCGTTGAAGTGGCTAAGAACACGTTGGGTCCTGATCCAAATGAGTTGAAGATCATCATCAGCAAATTCTTATCTTTCAAAGATAGGAATGAAGCAGATTAAATTTTAGATTGTTTTATGTAATTTTACTTTCGACAATATATATGTAAAAACAAATTTTGCAATTGCAAGTGTTCTTTCCTTGCAATTTTCGAAAATGTAATTACATGTAAAATCTTACAAGACAAATCACAATTTGGATTGTACTTTTGAATAAGTCAATCGCAATTAGTTATCGGTTGAGAGATTTTCTCAAGTTTGTTGAGATCCTCCCACCTTTTTCTCCAGACCTTCCTCCTATAAATACTTGAGGGGTCTATTGTAATTTCATATCTTTTTAGCAAGCAAGAAAACTCTGCAGAATTTTATACTCATAAAGTCTTTGAGCTTTATAGTTGATAATTGTGAATTTTCAAGTAATATCAAGAAGTTGGAATTTCAGACTTTGAGCTGAATTCTCATTTTGCATCCTTTATGTTCTTATGTCATTTTGGATCATCATTTTGTGACTACTTGAGAATTGTAGAATATTGCTGAAGAGAAATTCGATTTAAATATCTGCAGTCTTTGTGTTGTAAATGTGAAGATTGAATTCATAGTTAGTATTAGAAATTGAGAAGAATTATAAGTCTTTGTGCTCGTAGTAGTTCTCATTTAGAGTAATCAAAAGATACATCGTAGTTACAGACTTTGTGCTGTTTCGTGTTGTATGTTTTCATAGAGTAATTATTCTGAAAAAGGGTAGATAGGATCTCATTCCTCAAGACTTTGTGCTTATTGGTTGTTTTCCCGTCCCGGAGGAAGTAACGGAAGTCTTTGCGCTTTCAGGAAACTTTATTTCCTCTTTCTTAATTTCATTGCGTAGCTGCTGTAATAAGTTTCATCCACTTATACTGTTTCTTTTCTGTGAAGAGAGAAGAACGTAATCTTTCCTGAAATAAGAGGAATGATTGCTGTCCTACCCATATCAGTTTTATTTAGTTAAAGGGGGAGCCTTCCCTAAATTAGGAGAGTTTAATCTCACGTGCTGTGGTTGAAATCACTATTTTGTATACTTTCACAAGAACACAAAATTTCCAACCAACAATACTCCAAGAAGGCTCCTTCAAATTATTCCCAATAGTTAGTAGTGCTTAATAACAAGCAGAAGATTCGACACCATTCTCAAATTAGCAAACCTATACCATGAAACTTCCATCCACGTATGTCAAGGTCTCAAATTAAACCTTACCATAATTATTATTCTTAACTCAATGTGAGCATCCCAAAACCCTTACGATTACATGTCAGGGGCATCATACCACATTTGGTGCTCTAACGATATTACCACATAGCTTATAACATGGGTCCTATTTAAGTTTAGAGCATGATAATTTGAATACACTGTGGTTTGGTAAACATAGTTATCACAAGCACATTAGTCCTGGATATTTTGAACCACTATATTATATTAATCAAAAACCCCTTAAACATTCAGGTACGAGAATAACCCAATAGAATAAATATCACCTTTAAGATAAATTTACTAACTATAAGGGCATCAATACTCAAGATCTATTTGCCATGTGGCGATCATGTGAAGCCTTGATAAGGCCATGCAAAATTATTTAAACTTCAAAAGACGTAGCACAATAGTTATAAACTTGCTCCAAGAAAAGTCATGTATAATTTGACTCTAGATGGTTGACAAAACTATATATCCATTGGGTCAACCTCTAAGTATATGCATCCAATAATAATTATATACTCTTAATCTCTAATTATCCTTGTCACTTGGTGAAATCCAATATTCTTAAAATAGTCTAGTTCACGAAATATGAAATGTTCCCCCTAGCCACATGTTGGCGTTTAAATTCGCACCTCTGGAATGCGGATTTGAAAACGGACAGCTATGCACAGATAAACTGCTCTTCAAATTAGGAGGGGAAGCTCCCTCTTGCTGATGGTGTTTGAAAGAAAGTAAACTAAAACTAAGTTGCCTATCTTTGGGATCAGCTAGAGCACAAGGTTTTTTAACAAACGCCAGAAATGGTGATTTCTTCACAAGAAGTTCAATCACGACTAACTTAGTCTAAAGACGCTCCAACCTCTCAAGTAATAGCAAGAGCAAGAGAAGTTAGAAATAATAAGGCATATTTTCCGGGACAAAATACTTCAATGAACTATCTCTCAACAAACACCTACACACTTCAATGCAAGTTGAAATCAAGATCATAAAAGTAGAACACAGATAATGGAAATCTGAGATTTTAGATCAAGGCAAAAGAGGCTCATGATTTTATTACTCAAATCTCTAAAACAAAACTCCCTTCTAACATGCCTTGAATAAGAAATTGCAGCTAAGGAGGCTTGCAAACTTATTCTTAACACAATAGAAAACAGCACCTTATTTCAATTTTTGTTGGCTAAAGAGGCTCAACAATTTGCTTATCAGCACACATAAAATGAACAATACTTGAGCAACAACAGAAGGCACAATAGGCTCAGTGTTTTGTTATCACTAGCAAGGTTAAAGAAACTAAATGAGCAAAGGCTCTTATTTATAGAGAAGTGGAGGAGTAGGGGACCCTAAAATCTCCTTTCTTTCACAATCTAGGGCTTGCCTCAAGAAGTAAGTTTATTGGCTAAATCTAGCAGAAGAAACCCTAGAAAGCAGAAAAAAGCAGGAAACGCCAACTATTACATCTTATCTTCTTTCTCCTCTCAAAGAATGGATAAGGATCATTCCAAGAATAGAAAGAAAGCGGAAAAGAAAGCTTCTAGAAGAAAGCTGCTTTAAAACTCGATCACATCCGCTAGGAAGTTTGAGATTGTGTCCCGGTTCGGTGCATCTATACCATCAACAGCAAAACACCGCTTTTCAAGAATATCTTCAGCATCTGCAATAGATCTCTGGAAATCTTCAATCTCATTGGCCGCTTTATTGAATTTTGCTGACATCATTGAAACATGACCTATCCTTCCACCAACTGGGCTGCAACTATGAACAACATTCTGGAACTGATTTTGTACTTCCTCAAGCCCGACGTAAGAACCATCCTCAAGACTGTACTGAGAGGGGATCTCTATGACAAATTCGCTGATGAAAAGGAGAGCTTCAACCACCCTTTGTCTGTAGGTGATGAATTCTTCAGATATCCTCTCATAAGTTTTAATTTTGAAAACATGACGCTCTCTCCAAGCAAGGATTTGCCTTTTGTGCTCCTTTGAAACCGTTGAACCGTAGGCTGTGTCTAAATCAGCAATGATAATCTCATGCCTAGGTTTTACTTCAGCCAATGTTTGTTCAAATCCTTGGATGCCTTGACGAAGTTCATGAGCGTTTTCTCTCGACTGGAACATCTGAGCCAAGATCTCCTTTCCTCTGACAATGAAGCTCTCGATCCACTCCTGAGTCTCTTTCCCACATATGACCAGCTGTCTTAACTGATGATGATCGGCTGGTGTCTCTAAGACCTGGGGCAGCAACTGAGTTGCCTGTGAGGAACCATGAGCAAGGTTAGAAATGAAAAGCTTAAGCTGCTGATTTTCAGCCTTGAGGGCTGCCTTGTCTTCTCCGTCTTTTAGCACTCTTTCATGAAGGTTTTCAGATACAACTTTGAAGAGACTCAAATCTGCGTGTCTGGTATTTCTACTGAGATTAGCCTTGACCATGACAAAATCATCCATGTTTACCTCATCCCTATTCTTATCTTCTGGGGGCACCGCAGTCTCTATGACAATCTCGTTATCAGGATTCCTATCAAAATGAACTTGCTTCTTTGCCTTCTTCTTAGGAGGTTCCTGATAAATGTTATCGAGATCGTCGACACTCACTTGATATGAAGGCCTTCTCCTAACCCTTCCTAAGGAGTTCTCAAGCCAAGACACCGTAGTATCTTTACTAACTTCCTTAGGAGGTACTGCTGCAATCTCTTCATCATCTTCGATATCAAGATCAATATGAATTGGTGACGAACCCGTCAAAGGTACAGGAACATGTGTTGAAGGCGGCTCCTCTGCTTCATTCTGAGGTATGGGCTCGTCAAGAGGAACTTCTGAATCAATTGTAGGCTGTTCCTGTATGACTATGCCTGAGAAATCCATCCTTCTTACATTTTTATTCGATCTACTACCTTTGATGCCATCTTGAGACTGACTTTTACCCTTTCCTTTTGACTGTGTTGTGGAAGAAGAGGGAATTATCCTTGGCGGCTCTGCTACTGGAATAGAGTTCTTCCTTTTAAGCACTAGGAAAACCTTACTATACTCCACAACTTGTTTTGTTCTGTCTTCAACTGAAAGAGATTCCTTGTTTGCCCAATTAACTTGTGGAAGAGGCTGATCCTCGATTCTTTTCTGAGTGTACATTGGTAGAAGCACATCTTCATCATCATCGGAGAGTCCTTCAATGTCTTCATTCAAACAGTCTTTCATCTGATGGAGGGTCAACCTGCTGTAACTACGCCTTCGCACTTCAAACTCATCTGCACAGTTAGCCCAAAAATCTTCAAGTGCGGGTATGTGATTGTAGTTCTTCTCCAACCGGGCAGCGTAGACACCATGAGGATCAAATGACCGCCTCTCACTGTAGGATTTCAGACCAAATTTATCTAACTCTTCTCCAATTGTCTTGGCATCTGTAGCAGTCCTGCATGTATAAATACCCAACCCTAATGGAAAGTGAAGAGAGGGTTTCTTTCTATTTCTCAAGACTGTATGAACACCGTGAGCTTGCCTCAAGAATTCCATGAAGATGACCTCATCTGACGGATACCTTGGCAACATGAGCGGGGCACCTGAATAACCATAAACCCTGAGATAGGTAAAGGTAGGAATCAGATAAACCATCTGCCCATTCTCGCCATTGCTACCTCGCAACTCTAAGAGATGCGGACGCAATCTATTGTTGTCTAAGTCACTTGACCGCGGGTAATATCAAGAATGCCTCGCTCACCCTTTTGTAGTGGTGCAACCACTTCTGTGAATTCCAAATCGACAATAGTTATATATGTGCTGAATGCTCACGACCCTGCAGGTTCAATCCTCCGGAATTGGACCTTGTGATAGCTACCAAATAGACCTGATATGACACCTGTGAATATATGAACCAAATATTCTCACATATTGATGGTAGCCACTTAACAAAGTAGGCCAATCATAAACCCGCTCTTTTCATAATGTGAGGTATGGCATAAACACCAAGGTTGGAAATGGTATCCACAACCAAGACCCTTGAGCAAAGTGATGATGATGGCAACCGTTCCTGATCCCCTCGCCCGGCATTCTTGGCAATGTCTATGTTTTCTTTTCATCCATCTCTCTCTCGTGCAAATCTTCTTGCCATATTTGTCCTGGCGCATGTTCCACATCTTTTCACATTCATCCTCGAAGAGTTACACTGTGCCATGGGGAAGAAAACACCTTTCACCCATGTCGTGGTTTAGATCGCAAATCAACCCCATCCACGGGATCGATCTCCCTAGTAGCCGGGTTGTACGTTTAATGCAAGCGATTACGAACTCAAGGCTCGAACTGATATAGAATAGAGGCCGCCATGAGGGAGTCCAGAATGACCCAGTTTTACTGAACAAGGTCTCGCTTCTTCCAAGGGGATATAGATCGAACACCGGCTTAACATGATGCAAGTCTGTCTCAGCTGGTTTGATGTAATTATGAAAGAGGGCTGATTCGGACTTGAAAACATTAGGAGTGTACTCCATTTCAGAAAACTTGAAGAACAACTGTAAACTCGCCTTGGTCTAGACAAGTCTTGTGCAATTTCTATTTTTAGAATGCTGATTTTTATGCTTCAACGGACGAATTTTTTGAGAATTTTTTCTGAGATATGGGTTTTGTTCAGAATATCAATGCAAGACAACCCAGATCGTCCGTTTTCGAAAATCTTGAATTTTGACTGAAAAAGCAGCAAACCCTAATTTCTTCAATTTTTTCTGAAAAAAGCTGGCATCTGGGTTTTGTTCAGAATATCATTAGAAATGGACCCAGTTGATTGGATTTGCAAAACCCTGACGCTTGATCGAAAAAGCAGCCAACCCTAGGTTTTCAAAAAAAAGCTGCGATATGGGTTTTCTTCAGAAGACTGATTGGAAAGGACCCAGATGGTTGAAATATGAATGCTCTGAGGTTTTCACTGACATGCAAGATAAAAGCACTTGCTGCAACTTGATGAAGTTTCTTGAAAAAATCTTCAGAAGGTGGAGGCAAAAAGACCCAGATGACTGAAAAATTGAAAGCCTTGGCTTCCTGTTTGAAAAAACTTGATCTTCCGGAACAAAAAGCTTGAAAAAGCAAGGGTTTATGCTTGCTAGTCTGAAAAATCTGATGTAAAACCAGCAACTATGAATTCTTTAATCACAAAAATTTCTCAAACTTGCTGCTCCAACTTTCTCCTCTGGATGCTACCTGCAAAAATAATGAAAAATACATTGAAAAGAGGTGTTAAATAGACTTAGGGTCTGATTTAGGTTTTTCTTTCTTTTTTGCTTTTATTTCAAAACCCTAAATCTTTGTTCTTTGAACTTGGACGCCACCCTTCTCCTCTCACAAATTTGAAAATTTTGAAAATCTCAAAAAAAGCTTCTAAGGCATGAGGATTTGGGCGCCTTTCTCCAAGAGGGGCGCTCAACTTCACCAGACTTAGTCAAAATTTCAACTTTTCAACTTCCTCCATTTTAATATTACTGCCTCATCCCTGCTGATGATCAAATCGGTTGCATTTAGCCGGGTGATTCACTAATAAGCCCCGACCGATTCTCGAAAAGAGGTTTCCTCGAGGCACCTCCGCTGTAATTTAGATCTCTACCTCGAATTCACTGGAGGTTTTTCTTCTAGGGCGCCCCAACTTCTTCGTTGTTAAATATTTTTCTCCGATTTCCAAGCTCTTCATTAACTTTTCGATGATGATCTGTCAATTTTGATTTGGACACGAATGTTTGCGTTTCATCAAGTCATGTTCAAAGAGGCCTCGAGACACTTCTCACGAAAAGTGATTTTCACCTTTTCCGGGAAAAGGTTACGCCTATCTTGATCAGTCAGCTTTACTCAACACTTATTTATTTTTCACCTTCACTTTGCTTTAGATTTCTATCCAATCAATATCGGACCTTCGTCACCTCTTCTAATCCTCGAATGATCGCTAATCCCCGATTGACGAGCCGAGGTCTCACCGAAGCCAGTTTAATCAAGACTCAAGCAGGCTTTGACTGCAAATTCATCTGTTTGCACCCTTGAAAAGTTGGGCGCCTTTCTTCACTTAGGGCGCCCAGTTTCTCCAAACTTAGAAAAAATTTCAATTTCATCTTCTTCAAGTTTCAGATCTTCATTTAATACCTCCACTTTGACTTGAATCTGCCGGAGACTGGATCGTCGGATGCTCTGCCGGGGATATTCATCGCGAAGCTGACTGAACACTGAACAACTTTCATTGAAGACCGTACCCCTAATTCTTTCATCTGGTGCCCTAAAAAGGTGGGCGCCTTTCTTCAACAGGGGCGCCCACTTTCAGCAGTGTTAGAAAATTTTCAAGACTTTTCAATCTTCTTCCTCGTTCTTAGTGCATGTTCATCGTTTCACCTTCTGCCGGAAATTTGAATGCTGAAAACACTGGGCAATGGATGACCCATTGACACCAACTCCGATATGCTTCAAAATAATAGACCCAGAGGGCAAAATCGGGATTATTTTAAGATTCTCGACTACATCTTCACCGACATTGACATATTTTGAGCAACTGCACCGCCCGCACCTCTCGCCGGACCAACTTTCTATTTTTAGAAAATTTTGCCACATCCGTCAAAGAAACCCGTGAAAAAACCCAGAAACTTTACAATTGGTAGAAAATTTCTAAAAATAGCAAGCTTTTCCTAAAATTTAGGATGAAAATCAGATCAGTTTTAGGTTAAGCTGCTCTGCAGACTCCAAGATCGTCGTAATTTGAAAAAATTTGTGTTTTAACCCTCCATGTAAGACACGTACACCCAAATTTTGACCTTTTTCATTGATTTGACAAGACTTTTACTCATTTCTTCAAAATGTCTAAGTGTAACAAAAATTTTAATTTTGGGGTACAACACCACATAATCTCATTTTGAACCTTGAAAGGCATATATCCACCATCACAGATTGGGTTAAACATAATCAACTTCTGAGTCATACTAAAGACACTTGGAAACTCTATGCTCGTCATATTTCATATGAAGATATGCACTCTATAATATTAATAGTAATAGGATTCATAATTGTCTAGTTTCCTTTATCTTATGATGTAACCCATTATTCTTGTAATAGCTTGTTTCTCAACTATATAATATTTGCACTTGACATTTATAACTAAATACTTCTTATAATTATAGATACCATCATGCTAAGATACCGTCCATATCCAAATATGTCTTTATTTATTTATTATTATTATGTATAAATACCAAATATAGGAAACTAATGTTTAACAAGTTATCATAGTGTTGGCGTTTAAAATAGCACCTCTGGAGTGCTGATTGTAAACGTTCAACTATTTCAAATGTTTTGCAACACTTCTTCGTTATTTAAAGAGGAGAAGTCCCTCTCTGCTGAAAGCAATGCATAAGCAAGGGAATGGTTAACTAAGGTTCCTATCTTTTTGTACTTCAGCGGTAGGACACAAGGGTGCACAAACACAATGCGCCGTAGCTAAGCTTTTTCTCTGGTTTTGGCAGATCTTAACTACGACTATTCTAGCTTTTATCTATCCAATACCTTCAAGGTAAACAGAGCATGAGGGTAAAGGAGCAGGAATGGGTTGGTTGGATCACCTGAATTCGCCGTCTCCTGAGAATATGACCGAGGCTCTGAACTCTCGGGTATACACAGGGATAAGGTTGATACAAGCAAACACTCTTTACGGTAAACTAGATCTTAGACCTGCCAAGGAGGAGGGACTCCTATCCGAGGTATGGGCTAGGAAATGGTTTACAAGAAACAACAAATTAACGATGTTTTGGCCAACGAGCTTGCTAAGGAGGAGGAACTCCTATCCGAAGTATAGATTGAAGGACAATACATTAAACAACATCAAATGATAACTATTGATGACAAATATCCAAGGAGGAGGAACTCCTATCCGAGGAGGGAAATGAAACAACGAGCTATTAGGTACAAGACGTAGACATAACTCAAATAGATTGATCAAAATGCAAGCGCCTTCTGATATTCTTCTTCAAAGCTTTTATCAACGAATTACAAAGGTTAGGATAGCAAAGGCACAAAATCATGCACAATTACAATCGACCAACGAACTCTCATCCAAGAATGAACAAATATTCGCTTTCAAAGCTGTTGGCAACAATGGCGCAGCAATTTTGCATAGCAAGTAAAAGTTAAACAAACAATGAGCCCAAGGCTCTTACTTATAGAACTCAAAGGAGTGGGCAACCCCAAAATCTCCTTGAGTTAACAATGAGTTGTTGCCAATCAATTAGCAAGATTTATTCCTAAAAAAGGGGAACAAGCAGTTAACTGGAAGACTACTTCAGTTAACTAAAAGTAAACAAAGAGTCAACTGGAAACTACTTCAGTTGACTAAAAGTAAACTAAAGGTGAACTTAAATGAAAGTATCCCTCCAAAATAGACATCCACATTTAGTGGAGATCTAAGATCCACAAATCATGGAAGCCGATTAGACATCCTTAATCAGTGGGATCTGACAATGCATGATTTAAGGGATATGGAGTTAAACTTGGAAAGAAGCATCAAGTTAACTCCAATTACATTTAATGTCATCTTGAGTTGACTTGGAAAGAAGCATCAAGTCAAACTCAAGTATCATAAATGCTACTTGGAGGGTGTAGGACGTCCTTCTTTGGTGCCTTTATAGTTCACCATTAATCAACAATGTCTTTATCCATTCATTGACTTCATCAGCTTCTAGGGAGTTAATGCTCTGTAGAATGATGACATGGCGTCACAGCATTACCTCACCCGTTGTGAGTTGATTCCCGAAATCTATACACTGAGATGCTGCCTCTTCAAACTTGGTTGATAAAGTTGCTACCTTAGCCAGCTTGCAACCATTTGGATCATCAAGAAAGGTACTGCGGATGACATCCCTGAACTGGTTATGTACAGTGACCATCTCGATGTATTCTCCTCCCTCACGCTGATATTTCATGCAAGGGAAAGATATCACCAACATTCTTGCGAAGTTGATAATAGTGGCAACCACCCGTCTGTAATCAATCAACTCTACTGAATGAGCGTCATAGGCTTTCACCTTGTATGCCAATTGTTCCTTCCAAGCAAAGAGATGTCGCTTGTTTTCCTCAGAGTAGACAGATTGATACGCTAATTGCAAGTCTGCAATTGTGCTCTCGTCTTCTAGCCTCTTCTCTGCAATTCTTTGTTCTGATTGCTGGATCTCCGCACGAAGTCCATGTGCTCTATCTCGTAACTGGTATAGATTTTCCAGTATACATCTTCCCTTGAGAACAAACTCTTCCACTTGATCTCTCAAGTGTTTACCAAATGTTATCAATTGTCAATGATTTTGTTCGGCGGGGAGATCTAGTAATCCTGCTGGTAGGGCTGCGACATTTGGGGTGCCATGTATCAAGCTGGTTATGTATGACCTCAGTTTCTGATTTTCAGCCTTTAAGGCTGCCTTTTCTTTACCATCCTTAGCCATTCTTTCTTGTGCGCTCACCGAAGCTATTCCGAGAAGGTCTACCTCCACCCGTCGTGTAGTCTTCCCAAGGTTAAGTTGAGACAAAGTGTAGTCTTCCACTTGAACCTCGTGTATGCTTTTCTCTACTGGTGGGGCAGCAGTCTCTATGATGATTTCACACTCTGCATTCCTTTCTATGTGAACTTGTTTCTTCAACCTCTTTGCCGACATGTCTTGTGGGACGTGGTCGAATTCGGTAAAGTCAAGTTCATAGGAGGGTTTTTCCCTCTTTCTTCCTAGGAAGCCTTCAAGCCAAATAGAATCTCGGCGAACTTCACTAGGAGGAATGTGAGGCCCTTGAATGCTAGATGTGTGTGATTGTGCTGGAGTAATGTCTCTCGGTGGCGAATCCAAGTCGATGAGGACTTGTGACCTCTGTGGTACTGGTGATATTTGTGGCTCTGCTCCCATAACAGGCACCGTTTCTGCTGTTGCTTCTGCTGATGTTGTTTCTGCCATTGGCTCTGTCATTGGTTCTTCAGCAACTACTGCTGCTGGTTCTTCCGTGATAACTTCTGCTGGATCAAGGGTAGCAGTCTCTACTCTTTGTTCTGGGGCAGCAATACCCGTGATTATTTCAGGACTATGTGTGGCTTTCTCCACAGGTGTCCTCTGTGTTCTAGGCTTCGTAGGCTTCGACATCCTCATCCCTCGAGGAGGATTGCACCATTGCTTCTGCCTAGGTTTCCTTTTTGAAGTGGAAGGTGGTGGAGACTGAACCTGTGGCGGCTCTGTTCTGTGAGGTATAACCTTCCTTGATTTCTTGCTATCGAGATAGAGTTGGCTATTTCTAACCACTCTACTCGTTCTTTCCTCTATAGACGTGTTTTCCTTGGCATACCAATCCACTCTTGGGAGTGGTTGGGAGTCAACTGAATCTGCGAAGAATGAGGGGAGAATGATTTCCCCTTCATCATCGGACAGGCCCTCGATGTCTACTGACATAAAATCAGCAATTTGCAGGAGTCTGAACCTGCTGTAGTTCCTTCTTCGCACTTCATACTCGTCTTGACAATTTACCAAATAATCTTCCATAGAAGACTTATGTGACGAGTGCTGCTCGAGATGTGTTGCATAGAGCCCTCTAGGATCATAGGATCTTCTCTCAATGAGATACTTGAGATTAAACCTCACCATTTCCTGACTCGTCATCTTAGCATTTCCTGACTCGTCATCTTAGCATCTGCCGCGAATCCGCATCTATAGAGTCCCATTCCAATGGGAAAATTAACAGCTGTCTTCCTCTTCAGGCGCAAGTAGACGTGAACTTCGGACAACTGTCTCAGGAATTCCATGAAGACTACTCTATCTGAAGGGTATCTTGGTAGCATAGCGGGGTGACCAATGTAGCCATACACGCGTATGTAGGAGAACGTGGGGAATTGGATGAACCAATCCGCCCAATCCGCCATTGCCTCTCTGGCTGTCTTTGAAATACGCACGTGCATCTCATGGTCTAGCTCACGTACGGTGTGCATAATGAAGAGATCACTCGTTCTTTTGAAGTGTCACTCCGCTTGAGTAAACTCAAGACGTGTGAAATGTTCGTGAACCTTCTGCACACCTAAGGTTCCCACATTGTTCAATATCTTGAAATCACCTTGGAAGGCGATCAAGTATACTAGGTAAGAGCACATGTGGAACCTATGAGCTTCCAGATACCCAGTGATTTGTCGGTGGAGTGTGTCACTAATCAGAGTGGCCCAGTCATAATATTCCCTTCTGCCAATGATTTTAGCAATGACATAGTACATCCATGGCTGGAATTGATGACCATCCTCTTCTCCAGTGATTCTATTGAGTAGAGTGATTAACACTACGTACTCATCTTTACATTCTCCTCGTCCCACCAACTTAGGCAAGTTTGCCTTTGTCACTTTTAGCCATTTTTTAGCTATTATCCTTTGACATTTGTCCTTGGCTGTCTCAAATGCCTTCTCGCATTTCGTCACGGATATGACTTTGCTGTTAGGACATGATGGAATATCAAAACACCTTTCAATATCCTGAGGCTTTAGACGGCAAACCATTCTTCCATCTGCTGCTCTGATTTCTCTAGTGGTAGGATTGTAATGCTTGACACAAGCAATTACAAGCTCCACGCTTTGTAACGTGATGGGAATGGATGCGGCCTGTAGCAACCCGGATTCTTCAATATTCTGCAATGTGATTTGATTCATGCCTTCCAACTGCTCCAAATCACTACTGGATTTACTTGATGTAAATTTGTGTCAACTGTTTTCAAGTAATCATGGAACAGGACCGTCTTGGTCTCGTATTGTACCTGGGAGTACTGCATCTTGAAAAATTTAAAGATTGACTGTAAGCTTGACCTTGTTCTGATAATCTCCGGAAACCCCTGAAAATAGCGCCCTGCCAAGAAGTATTTTTTCGAAAAAAGTCTGGCACATGGGTTTTGTTTGTGCTTCAATGCTGAACAAGCCCAGTTCCTCAAAATTTTGATTCTGAAACTCTTTCGGAAAAACCCCCAAAAATAGGGGCAGCAAGTTTGCTGATTCTGGAAAATCTGACGAGATGGGTTTCACTGGAAAATTATGTTGAATCTACCCAGTTGATCTGATCTGATGTAGCCTGTTGCCTTGTGTGACATGCAAAAAAACCTAAGAGAAGAAGTAGACAGAAGATGGATTGGAAGTTTTTATCTGACTCCCGGAGAAAATTTGTCTCTGAATCCAATCCTCAAATTAGCAATCTTCTTCTGCTTCAGATCTGCAAGAAAAATTGAAGAACAGATGAAAACCTTGTCCAAATCTATCAATGGCGTCCTTGAGAGCTTATGGCTGTTCTTGAATCTTAACCTGCAATGAAATAATGAAGTAGGACGCCTTCACCTTGAATATATAGATTCAAGCCTTAGATCCACAAGTTTGGGGACCTAACTCATGCTCAAAAGTGATTTTGGCTTGATCTGAAGTTCAAAAAGGTGATTTCCACTGATTGTGGAGTGTTTTAGCCAAGTTTAACTCAAAATATCTTGACTTTAGTCAACAACTTGACCTTTGACTTCTTTTAGGCGTCCCTTTTGAGTTTTGCAAGTTTTTTAATATTTTCTCTCTTGAATGACCTTAGTTTGATCTTGAATCTGGCTTGATCTGTTGATCCTGAGATGTTGCTGACACATTCACTGCTGAGCTGGATCCAACCTGAACAGAAATGTCTGGGAGAGTTGATGGTAAAAAGCTGAGTTTAAGGCCTCAAAAGAAAGGGCGCCTTTTCCAAGAAAGGGCACTTTTGCCTGTGCCTTGGTGAATTTACAATCTTCGTTCTTCAGCCTTTTGAAATGACCTCTCGTGCTTTGATCTGGATTTCTCGTTGATTGGAGAATCAGATGATTTCGCTTGATATCTCACCAGGTAGCCAGTTCCGTTTCGCCAAAGATGACTGAATTCAAAAAACTTGGAATTCATTCTAGGGTTCCTTTATTCAAGGGCGCCCCTTCTTGAAAAGGGCGCTTTTGTCCTTCAGCATGTTTATCTTTATCTGAAAAGTTGCCTACTTTGAACCTGATTCTCTGTTGACTGCCTTGTCAGATGTCTGTGCTTTCAGTGGTGTTGTTGAGATCTACCTAGGCTGAGAAAGTTATCCAAGGAAGCCTTTTGTCGTTTATCAGCATCTGGAGGTCTAAAAGGAAGGGCGCCTTTCTTTTGAAAAGGCTCTTTTTTCTTTAATTTTCGCCTTCGACAGTGGTTTCCTGATATTTCTTCAACTGCCTCTTTTTGCTTCATCACAGCCGCTTGTGATCTATTCCTCAGATGATTTATCTGTTTGTTTCGTTGTCGCGCCAGCAAGCAAAGGTCAAGGATGACTGCCTTGGAAAATCTGGGTGACTTCATTTGACCTTAAAAGATCATGGGCGCCCCTGCTTGAAAAAGGCTCTTTTCAGCATTGTGAACTATCTCTCCTTCGTAACATTTCCAGAGTTAGTCAAATTTTGACCTTTTTGGGTTTCAGGAATCTCCTTCATCAAACAGCATCATTTTAGACCTTTTCCGCCATGGTTGCATCGTTGAAGCTTTTGAAGCTTAGCTTTCAGCACTTGGTACTCGCCAATCTGCCATTAATGGCTGCGGAGCTCCTAACTTTGTTCCTAAAAAATAGAAATAGACCCACCAGAGTAAAACATGTCTTTTGATGATTCTGACTTGACCAATGTGATCATGAAGCCTTTTAATCATATCAAAATCATTTTCAATCATTTCTGGGAAGGTCCTATTTTTGGGGGTTTCCCTGAAAATAGGGGCGTAAAACCCTAATTTTCAAATTTTCAGAATTTTGCACATGTGTTCCTTGACAGAAACCCACCAAGATCCTATGATTGGTTTGACCTAAAACAGACTTTACATGGCATTTTAACAAGATTTAGCTCAATTTATACAGAATGCCAAAAATTTATTTTGGGTACAACATTAGGCTCCATCATAATATAGTCAACCTATAATGAGATCCTCAAATGATGTTTCTCAATACGGAGATAAAATAATGACAACATGCTTCTGATAATGAAAAGACGAAACATAATCCCTCACAGAGTTTACCATTTCATCAACTATAGTTTATTCTACCAGCAGGAATATTTCAGCCCAGCGAAGTTCTTAATGAAATAAAACATTTGTTCCCATCTATTGTACCATTAGGCAGGTCAAACCAGGTCAAGATCTTATACAAATACAAAGGTATATGATTTTGGCATAAAATATTTAAGATATAACTTTATTTCAAGGAATACCATGCCTACGTGTTACACCTAAACTGTTTTGGCAAAATGCTATCAACATATGTAACAACATGGACAACGCATGTGATCTATTGACTATAAGCAATGCCTCCCTTAAATATGTATCAACATACACATAAGCATAAATCGCCTAGATTAATTATTTTCCAGCTATGGAAATGAATAAATTAGAATTAATCGCTATTTTAAGATAAAATGTGATATCTCATAGAGTACTTAGCTTGGAATCAATGGCAAAGATATGTTTGAAGTATGCGCTGAAATCTGTTGTTATGCCTCTGTCTGAGTTTACGCTACCTCACACTAATTTTTCACACCCTCAAATCACAAGAAGTCAGCCCCAAAAGGGCTATGAATTTCCATTTTCCTCCTTGCTCTTCCTTCACTCGATTCTTGGCATTCCTCGGCATTTTCTTCCTTGCATTTTCTTCCAAATCTGAGCATCCCTATTTCCTCTAACCTTTATGCCCTAGTGGATGTCCACGGTCTATTACACAAGCTCCCAGTTTAGCACAGGCATGGAGGATATTGCTAGGTTTCCTCTTGCCCATTGTGTTTGCTTGAATGTTCTACTGCCTTTTCAACAAACCCATTTGGTTCCCATACTCTCCGTCTATTCTTCACTCTCTATGCTGAAACGCCTCTATTCTTGTGTTCTCTCTCTCACCATACTCTGCATTCCTTTCCTATGCTATTTTTCTTCCTTCACTCCTCTGCTACTCGTGTTCTAGGGTTTTTTCCCTCTACACCATTCCAACATTTCTCACGCCTTGCTCTGCTCATGTCTTCACCAAAATGTCACATCTACCTGCACTCTTCTTCCCTACCTGTCTCTCCTTCCTTCGCCTTCTTTTCCTAACTCCTTTGTATCTCATCCCAATATCATTACACTAGATGCTACCATAGATTGCAAGCAAGGAATCCAGAAATTGTGGCAGGCATTTAGACTATTTCCTATGGTTGCATCTAACTTCCAAATTCCCTATTGACTCTTCCAAAACTTGGTTGACCCCTTTCTGTCCATGCATTTCTCTGCATTCTCTCTTGTTGGCCCCTTTTCCACATGGTTTTTGTTCTGCTCAAACTACCCAAAACTTTGTGTTTATCGTGGGTATTGCGTCAATCTTCCTTTGCACATCATTCTTCTCACAACCTGCCCACGCTTCCTCCATTCACGTGCAAAATCGAACGGAAATATGGGGGAGGATAAGGGTGTCATACTTTATTAAATGCATAGTCATCCCTAAGTTTATTATGCCTTTCCTCATTATTAAAAATTGTTTCCTTGTGTTTACTTATTTGACCACAGAATGTCTGACGTCAGAGGGTCCTTTGACGGGGATGTGACTAGAAAATTTTACTATGGTCTTGGAAATAGTGAAGCAGGCTCTTTAGTCACAATCTCAGAAAGATGCCATGGATGCAAAGCATCAAGAATTGATGAAAACCAACACTAGAGAAAATATTTCTACAGTCTGAAATAGCTCTTAGAACTTGGTACATCAAGATTAATGAGCATATCCTCAATCATGGATTTGCCAAGAATCCATATGATTTCAATCTCTTCTTGAGAAAGAGAGAGAGAGAGATTGTGATTTTGATAATATATGTCGACAATTTGATCATCACTTATAGTTCCCAAAAGATAATTGAAGCAATAGAAAATGATCTCAAATGATCATTTGACATGATAGATCACGAACTACGGCATTGCTATCTTACACTAGTGGTATGGCAAGGGAAAAATTGTATACTTGCAAAAAGAGTGAAATATGCCAAGATACTACTCAAGAAATTCTGAATGTCAGATAACAAACCAATGCCAACACCCATGTATAAGGTTCCATCTTTTCCAAAATGATCCATTACCATGAGTAATATGAAACTCTTTTTTGTCAATTGATTAGGAGTCTCATTTACATAGCTTACATTAGGAAAATTATTAGTTATCTTTTGAGGTTCATGAAGGAAACTAAGTTGCGTCATTGGAAAGCAACAAAGTGGGAGTTGATATATGCTCATGGTAAAACAAAACATGACTTGGAACATAAGAAAAATGATGATTTGACTTGACTAAATACACGTAAATGAGCTACGCAATATCCTTGCATGATAGGAAATTCACTTTAGGGTTTTTCTTTTTTCTGGGATTTGGTATGATATCTTGAGGGAGTAAAAAGAAAACCAGAATTGTTGGCACTTCCACAAAAGAAAAATATCACACCATAAGTGGAGTTGTTTGGGAGTGAATATGTTTGCATTGCATCTTGACAAGAATGGGCATACCAAGATAAAAACCTACAATTCTCTTTCGCAACAATCAAGTGTTGACATGTTGTTTTTAATCTCATTTTTCATGAGTGCACTAAACAAATTGAGGTTCTATAGAACTACATTCGAGAACATGATCAACAAGATAATATTCAACTCCAATATTGTTCATCTTAGGAGCATTGTGCAAACATTTTATGGTTTACCAAATCCCTTTTAGCAATGAAGTTCAAAGCTTTTTGAAACATCCTAACCTACGTTCTTGGGAAAATGATGTAATAAGAAAGGATTGCTGGAATATAAATATCTTACATCATTAACAACAATAATAGTTAATATTATTGTTAACATAGGTAGTTGGTTAGGAGATAGTTGAATAGTTTTTCAACCACCTATTTGTAATTGCATATATTGTCTCTTATAACTAATATGATTGCTTACTGCTCTCCATGATTTTAATTGTATGATGCAAAATAAGGTTAGATTCAAATTTTAATGATAGATGCTTTTAAATTTTAGAAGTTTGATTTTATTCCTTCTCAATGTCAGTGTAGATCTAAATGCAATAGTATATAATAATGTATCATCATACAATGACAACAGTTTATCCTAATCTATATTGGGTCATGATGAGGGAGATGACCATGTCAGTTTTGCATTGTTGGATGAGGCAATGACGCAAACATCGATCCAAGATGCAAGGCCTCCAACATCACAACCTTAAGGCCACATTAGAACTCAAAGCTAAATATTTTTGTTGTTACTCATTATTTAGTAGTTACAAGTGATACTCTAAGAATGCAGAAGCTTGACACAAACATTGAAATAAAATTTTGGAATGGTGTTTGATGGCACATTATATAGTTTATTGATATGTTAATGAAAAGACATGCCAAGTAATTGTAAAATAAGATTAATGATATTATGATCAAGTGACCTAAGACCAGAAGCTCTCATAAATAATGCAGGCCACACCACTGGATCTATGAACATGACCTGATCTTTAAGTCTCAAGTTGAAGACTACACAATAACATCACAATTTCAGTAGATAATAGAAATACTATCACAAAATACAGGAAAGTGCTAGGTTGAAAAGAACCCTAGGTTTAGAAAAATGGAGGAAAACGTTTATGTACCTTGAGGATGCTTCATGGTCTTCATTGGTGCCAAATGTGATTTGTGATGGTATGCATGTTTAAGAAATAAACTTGTGTATGAAACCAGTGGTATTTGTGTGTAAAGCAATTAACAGTTACATTTCCGCTAAGACATCCCACACAATTAGTTCCATTGTACAAGAGGAATACTATATAGATAGATCAATTCAATAGGTTATACATGAGCAATAAGATAACACTCATATTTTTGTACTTCACCAAGACTCTGAATAAAACAAACTAATTAAAACTGATTTAAATTTATCTGCAAACAATAGTCACTTGTGTATGAATACAGGTTAAGTTTTTGTTTAAATGTGAAAAGCTATTTAGTGATAGAAGAGGAACCACAATCATCTTTGAAAATGGCATCTTCATAAATTCCAAAAAAATAAAAGCAAGGCTTAAATAAATAATTGAGTGAAAAATTAGGTTCTCCTGCTCATCTGAATGAAAAACCAATGCAGGTTTGCAAAAAATTCCAATACACACATAAATTGCTGAATAAAAAATGGTGGTTGATAAATCATAATAAATACAGTGATTGCTGAATTGTTTTAACTTTTATCTTCTGTTATATAGGAGGTAATTTTTTATGTTACCACATTGTCAGCAAATATGATTGTGTTTGTGTGTATGTAAAACAAGATAGAACAAAATACAGAGGGAAAACAAAAAACTAATGTGAAATCTATATCAAGTAAAATCAAGAAGTTTATCTACTTACCTTTGACCTTGTTGCGGGAAAACTATACAGTCAATCATGTGATGAAGATAGGGGTTGTTAACTGCTGATATAACTCGTACATCACCTGGATGAAGGCATGGGTTTTTTGCTACTATCACTTTCCCTTCAACTATGCCAGTCCCAGGATCAATGCCCCATTGTTGACCTGCAGAAAGCCCTGTATCATGGAATCGATTGATTTCTGGTGTGCAAGAAACTTGAATAAAGACTTCACCATACTTTAATGTTCTTGTCTCATCCAGGCAGCCCATCAAGCATGCCCCCTTTGGAACAAATATGCGTGCCTTGCATCTTAATTCAAAGAGTTTAGATGCTCGAAATGCATGAAGAATCATTGACATGTATGGCTCAGAATTAGGCAAATAGCCAGCTGAAAGCATACTTAGAAGGACATTATGAGAATCAGCCACACGCATGATTTTCAGGACTTCCATGGCAATGGCTCTGTTAGTCAAAAGCTGATCTAGATTTGCGACTGCTTCTTTCTGCAGCTTCTCAAAGTTCTGATCCCTAACTCCCAATGTAGACAAAAGAGTTATCACTTGGCGATTCAAATAGCATGGTCTGAATTTGGTCCAAGAAAGAACATCAAGATTGCTATTGTTTGACTCATATTTTTTCATGCTTGGCCGCAGAGAAAGTTTATATGGAGATCGAGGATCCACTGCTACAACACCTTTGTAACCACCAATCCTTATTTGAAATGCAGAGGGTATATTATCACAATTACACTTGGCAGCTACCTGTTTTGCCAGGGACAAAGATATCTTCCCAATTCCATCAGAAAAATTATATCTTTTACCTTGTCTCTCAATCAAAATGTCCGGAATATTTTCAATTTCATGTGGATAAACATGAAGTGTTTCAGTCGAAGAGCTAAAGGATTGTCCCATTCTTACTGCACACTTTGCTACATTTCTAATAGCTAAAAAATCACCCATCCATTCTCGGATACTCTGTGCATTAACTTCTCCAGCTGAAGCAAAGAACCACACAGAACTTTCTCGTAATTGACTAGTTGAAAAAGCAAGAAAGTCAAACTTCTTACTCCCTATCACAATACCTTCCTTTAAAATTGAGAGGACACGTTTGTATAGTTTTGTTCTCTTTTCTACACCATTCTGTAATCTCTGGGACAAATCAGTTGAGTACAGTCTGTTCCAGTTCTCATCAATAAAGGTGACACGGAGAAAGTTATTAATGTATTTTGCATACTGCCGTGTCACACGGTTGGATACATTGATTTCAGGTCCAAAGAAGTACACTTTTGAAGGCGTGACTTGTACCCGGTAAACATACATCAAGCCATTGTCCAGAGAAGCATTTAGTGGATCAGTGTGCCTTCTTAAATTTTTAAATTTTTTGAAATTTTCATATTCCTTCTTAATTAACTTCACTGGATCATAGCATGTGTTTCTCAAATTACTAAGTTTTACAAGAGCCCAATTTATATAGGCATAAGGTATCCGTTTAGGATGTAGCAAATAGAAGAATTCCCTGCTAAGGCTTGGCCCACTGAGCAGTCCATTCTGAACCAGTGAATTTACTTGGAACAGTATTTCAAAAGGCACATTAAGTCCCACAGGGGGACTTAAAATTGGCACCAATCTTGTAGAAGAAAATGAAATACCTGATTCTAGAGAGAGCAACTCTTCAATTTCTTTGTAATGAGCCAAATTCTCTCGAATTTGAGAAATCTTACTGCCATGTGGAAGCTTAAAGCACAGTGATAATGATTGGCCTATACTAAAAAACGAGGTAAAGTCTGTGGTCCTTACCCAGGTATCACTGTTGTCCTTGTAAAAGTCGAGTTGATCATTCATATCATAACTTGAGATTGCTTCTTCCTTGTAATAAATCATTGGAGCGCTAAGCAACTGTCATGAGATAAGAGTATAAGCTGACTAATCATTTCAATGTAAACATTCAACTGACAACACTTACAACATATCACCCTCTCCTTTATTATAAGTGAAAAAAGAAAGTCCAATGGCATTTGTCAATGTGCATTGACCCATGCAAAATTTATTATAAGTAAAACTAATAGATATCCAAAACGAATTTAATACAATTTACAATATAAAATCTCAGTCAATTGCAGAGTTGAGGATTTTTGTTCAAATTACAAACATTTACATGTATTTGAAAAAAAAAATGCAATGCACATTCAAAAAGTATTAAGGACAGATTAGGGATAAGAAAAATATCAATTTGCTCATAAATCTAACTTCTAGCAATTAGTTTAGATCAATCTCAAGCTTGATTTGTTAAAAACTTAAGAGCAAAGAATCCAACATGATTACCATTTATTGTGATTTTCCTCTTGAAACATTACTCTTATTTAAGCATCAATGTCGATTTACAGGTTTTGAGTTTTATTATAACAGGTGATTGAGTATATTTAAACAAAATTCATATTTTCTTGGTTATTTACTTTTTTGAAGACTAGATAAATGAAGATTTTTTGTTAGAGGACGTTTGCAATCCTAGCAACTCAAAGATTTATATTTCCTCTCAGATTAGCATTTGACAAATAAATATTGTGTCATGCAACAGAGCTCTCGCTCTTACTATAAAAATAAAAAAATAAAAATAGAAATAGACTAAAAAATTATTTTTATGTCTACGAGTGACCAAAGTAGGTTGATGGAACTCAAAATTACATCCATTTATAATATAATTATATAACAGTACTAGGTTAGAAAAAATCCTGAAAACTGAAAAAGGTGACTAGGATTCAAGCTAAAAGGAGTAAAACAATGAAAACAAAAAAGGGAGTAAACCTTAGACAGGTAAACCCTAACAATAGACAGAGGTGCAAATGTAAATAGCCAAGTAATAGGAGGAGGGTAACTGCCAGCATTGTCATCAACCACCACAACAAGACAAGTGCAAGATCTGATATTTTACATAGGATAATGACCTAGGCTGCAAGGGTCCAGCTGGACAATCCTGGGAGAAAGAAAATAGATGTCTAGTGTGACTATTTGCAAACTCCCAGAAGTCATCTGAGTCATCAAATCAAATATAATGTCTCTAATTTCACATATAAAAACATCACAAGAATATATAAACCAGATACATTATATGTTTATGCTAGCAAGCATTTAGCATTCAAATCAAATCAAATGTTAACAGTGTCTATTGTTGGCGTAACAACTAACACCTCTGGAGTAAAAGTTGTTATGAACAGCCTATGTACACTACGCAATGAGTGCTCTTCAAATTAGGAGGGGAAGCTCCCTCGATGTGCTTTGACAAAAATACTTACAAAGGGAAATAAGCTAAACTATGTCCTGTCTTTTTGTTTCAGCTGTAGAGGCACAAGGCTTTCTTGAAAGAACTTATACGTTGCAGTTGAGTTTTCTCTGGTTTTGCAGATCTACTAACTA
Source organism: Sequoia sempervirens (assembly GCA_007258455.2). Lineage (NCBI taxonomy): Eukaryota > Viridiplantae > Streptophyta > Pinopsida > Cupressales > Cupressaceae > Sequoia > Sequoia sempervirens. Next base: position 596 of record VDFB02379048.1, on the reverse strand, counting down.
CAACTTAAATTTAATCTATCCAATCTCCTCAGGAAAACAGAGCAAGAGGAAACGGAGCAAGGTTTGACTATCTGACGATAAACGAGTTTAGATTCTCTACTTGGAGGGGTAAGGTATAACTATCATCTCAATCTAAACAAGCTTTATTGGGCACAAAACAGATTTAAGAATTTACCATGACAATCTTATGAAACCCTATGTGGCATAACACTTGATCAAAATAGTAAAGGCTTCACAAAACGCTTTTATCATCACAACCTCACGAAACCCTATGTGGCATAACACTTGATCGTAATGATAAAAGTCTCACAAAACAGATTTATCTAAACTATGGGAGGAATTTACCACGCCAATCTTATGAAACCCTATGTGGCATAACACTTGATCAAAGTAGTAAAGACTTCACAAAACAATTTTATCATCACAATCTCACGAAACCCTATGTGGCATAACGCTTGATTGAAATGATAAAAGATTCACAAAACAGATTTATTCCATCTATGGAAAGAATCCACCATTACAATCTCTTGAAACCCTATGTGGCATGTAACAATTAATCGTAATAGCCGTAAGACATGAACAAATACCAAAAGAGC